>JADEYB020000018.1:2725613-2764396 GCA_015832495.2 Alces alces
TGTTCCAGAGTGTTCCAGCCAGCAGAACCAGCAAGGTCAGAAGCTCAAGGTGAAGGAGAGCCCAGGGGTGGGTGAGTGGCCTGGAGCGATCAGAAGGACCCAGAGCCCAGAGTGCCTCATCCTTGCACTTGACTCTCTCCCAAGAGTGGGACGGGGCTTCTCCAGTGGCTCAGCTGGTAAAGAATCTGCCTGCAACGCCAGAGACATGGGTTCGATCCCTGGGTTGGGAAGATCCCCTGGAGAAGGAAATGGCAACCCAGTCTAGTTATTCTGGCCTGGAGAATCCCACGGACAGAGGAGCCTGGAGGGTTATACCCTGAAGGGTCTCAAAGAGTCGGACACGACTGAGCACGCACGCAACAGTGGGACAGCCATCCTGGAGCAAGGATCTGGAAGCAGAGAGCCCAGGGGCTGTTCCGTGTGGTCACTGGGCCGGACAGACGCAGAGACTTCTTGTGAGTCCGGGGCCATGGCCACCTCGTCCACCTGGAACATCCTCAGTGCCCTGCCCCATCCCAGACGGGCTGCCTGGGGACCTCTCTCTGAGCCTCACGGAAAGTCTTCTGAACGTTGCAGAAGGCAGCCACAAAACACCTTTGTACACCTCTAAGATGTTGAGTGGGGGGACCTCGACTGACAAAATCAGTATTGGCATGTACATTTCACTGCATCTTCCCAGCGAATTCCCAGCCCTCCCCACTTCAAATATCGAAAGCTTGCCCGTCATGGCAGGGTACGAACCGGTAATTAACTCAACCAAACCTCCGGTGGAAACCAGTCCTCTTTGATTCTTGTCAAATTCCTTTAATTATGAATTTGCAATTGGCCTGCTCATAAACTCATCTTACATGGGAGGCAGCCTGCCTTCTGCCATTCCAAGTTTTAAAGAAAAGTTTAATGAGCCTTGAATTTATAGCAAAGAAACTGAACTTTGTAAAACACACTGGTGGGTAGAGATTGGGGAGTCCCAACCCTGCAAGATACCTTCCCTGACCAGCCAAGCACATCTGACAACCCCTCCTAGGGGCTTCTACAGAAGGTCTGCCAGCCCACCCCACCCCAAACCCGTCACCCCTACCCCACCCCCAAATGCCCACCCCTCCCGCTGTGACTTGCAGCTCCTCCCAGGAGAGGCAGAGTCTGAGCTTCCCCTTGAATCTGGATGAACCTCTTTGGACAAAGCATCCAACAAAAGTGACGTCACCCCACTCTGAGCCTGCCCTCAGGGCCTCCATGCCCTCCCAGCAGAAAGGCCGGCCTTCCGCAGGATCAGAGATGACACGGAGGAAAAGCAAGCTGTCCCCAGCAGCCCAGCCTGACCTGAGCTGGCCCGCCCTCTGAGCACCGACGCAGGAGTGAGCCCAGCCCAACCTGATCAGGGTCGGCCGTGCAGACCTGCAGACCCAGAGAAAGAAGCGATTGCCACTTTGAGTTAGTAAACGCGAGCATAGCTGGTTACACAGAGAGCTAACTGATAGAGTTCTGAGGCTCAGCTTTCTCATCTGTGGAATGGAGATGCTGATACCAGCCCAGACCAGGGCAGCTGCCACGTCCTTCTAATTTGGTCACTTAAATCCCTCCTGGGCTGTGAGTTCCCAGCCTAGGTCCACCTCACACACACACATACACACACACACACACACACACACCCGCACTTTGAGGGACCATGGGGAAAGCCTTCCAAAGCACAGAGCTGACCCTGATGCAACCCCCTCAACACCTCAGGTTACCCCAGGGACACCTTGGGCCCTGGACAAGATCTTGACTCTTGTGCAGGACAGTGGGCCCTTCCTGACCCAGCCCCACCCACAGCACCCTACCCTGCCCCCAACTGCCCCCCGGAGCTGCTCCACCCCACCCCACCTTCCTGATGGCCCATGACCACCGCCAGAGTCTGCCGAGTCCCCAGTGGGCAGCAGCGGGCAGAGTGGTCAAGAGTAACAGGTGGGCCCCAGGCTGGGCCCTGCCTCTGCCACTGACCAGCTGGTGACCTCGAGGCCCTCCCTGTCCCCTCTGAGCTACGGCTGCCCCATCGCTCACATGGTCATGCTTCTTGAAAGGTCCCCACCGTGTCGTCACGAGGAGGGGGCCGCCCACGTGAAGGCCTATGCCAGCATGCAGGCTGGGGCTGAACACCAAGACTGAGACCCCGTCCCCGGGCCCCCTCCTGGCCCTCACAAACCCACTGAGGTCTAAGTGCGGGACATTAAGGAAGGAGGTTCGAATCTGGCCTCCGAGCCACAGGACTGCGCTTGGGGAGACTTGGGCATCCAGCCCTCACCTCCTTGCCCGGTCAACCTGCCCCAGCAGGCTGCCCACCTCTCCTTCCACCCAAACATACGGAGACTCAGACATGATTGGCGATCCCATCCGTGCGAGGTAATTAGTGCACGACCCACAGCCTCTGCTTTTTGAAATTCATCCTGAGCTCGCACAGCCCGCTGGGCTTCATCTCAAACACCCGCGCTCTTTCATCTTCCCAGCTGCCTTCATTAATCCTCACACCCCAGCTTGGGCACCACGGCCGCCTCTCCTCCCCAGGGCCTCAGCCTTGCAAACTGACAGGCGCCTCCTCCTCCCTGGCATTTGCAGGCTGGGAGACAGTCCGCGCGTCTGCCACTGGGCCGATCTCGCCCTTCCCTGCAATTTGCAGGAGGCCCGAAGACCCCGGCGGAGGGAGGTGAGGGTGAGTTAATTGGCAGAGCCGGACAAGGTCCGGTCCGCCCCAAAGTGGGTGAGCGGCCCTGGAGAAGTCGCCATGTAATTGGCTGCCTACGACCTTCTCCTTTTGTTTTGGATTTAATTCTAACTTTTAACATTTGAAGCCGCATCAATATTAATTACCACCGCCTCTTTCTGAGACTCCGCTCACCCAGGAAAGGGCAGGTCCATTTCTCAAAGGCCGGAAGGCAGCTGCAGCCTCCGTGGCCGAGGGCAGCCTCAGAGACTCTGCATCATGGGCCCCAGCAGATGGGGAAGCCCAGGCCGAAGAAATGACCCCTCCGCAGGCCCGGCATCACCCTGACTCTGGGGCACCCCCTCCACTGCCCTGTGCCCGCTCCTGACCTCTGCGGGTCACGGTGGGGGCAAGAGTGGAGGACAAGGGGACAAAAGGACAACGCTTGGCTCTCCCATCCTCCAGCAACCCTCAGATTCGGGAGGGTGCTCTCGGGATGTTTCCGAAGGACCACAAACTCAGCCTGCCCCGCCAGGTGCCGGCCAACTGGGCTGCTTTTCCTAGAGGATGTTGAAATGGCCGTGAGGCCTGATGCCAGGCCTGGGTGGAGGATCTCGGAGCTGAGCCCTGATCCCCATCCACGGAAAGAACCTGGCACCCCGCCCCGGCTCTCCAGGCCTGAACAGGGCCATCAGGCGTCCGGCCGCTGAGCGTGTGCCCACGACCACCCAGCACGGCCTCCCGCGGTCCCTGCCGCTCAGGGCACATCAGCGAGAGACTTGATCAGAAAAGGCCTCACCTGTCTCCATCCACCCTGCTGCCACAGCAGGGTGCCTCAGGCCGAGCGGCTTTCCTTCCCCAGCTGTGGGGGCTGGGAGGGCCGAGCTCAAGGTGGGGCCGGTTGGGTGACGGCTGCTCTTGGGCTGCAGATGACCTGCTCTCCCCCTGTCCCCTCACTGAAGAAGAGGACAGAAATGAGGTGAAGTCGCTCCGTCCTATCCGATGCTTTGTGACCCCGTGGACTGTAGCCCATCAGGCTCCTCCATCCATGGGATTCTCCAGGCAAGAATACTGGAGTGGGTTGCCATGCCCTCCTCTGGGGGATCTTCCCAACCCAGGGATCGAACCTGGGTCTCCCACATCGCAGGTAGGCGCTTTACCCTCTGAGACACCAGGGAAGCCCCAACGAAACCCCCTCACTAGAAGACAGTGATCCCAGCCCCGTGACCCTGCATCTCCCACAGGCCCCATCACTTGGAGGAGGACAGGTTTCAACACATGAGTTGGAGGGGACACGTCCAGCTTGGAGCAAGGACTGAGATGCACACGTGCTGTCCCAAAGCGCAGGTGTGAAACCTCTTCCGGCCTCAGCAAAGGCCCACCCAGGGCTGACCCCTGTCTGCCTGACCTGCAGGGAAGGGGAGGCCAGCGCCCTCGTGGAGAGCAGCTTGTGCAGAACCGCGAGCCCTGCGCTTACCCCTCCCTGCCAGCCGGGGGCTCTGGGACAACCACGTCCCACTCAGGGAGGCAGGTCCTTGGCGCCTCTCGGGGAGGGGCATCCAGGCTCCCTCTGCTCCCCCTCCAGGCCTCCAGCCCTGGAACCCACACTTCTCGGCTGCCCCGGGGCCAGGTGCGGGGACGTGGGGTCCTCACTGCTGCAGATCTGCCGAGGGTCTGACAACCATCAGCAGAAACCGGTGCTAACAGATCGAAGTGCAGAGAAAACCCCCTGGAGGATGTGGGGTGTCTCAGGACCTAGAGGCTGGAGAGGCGGGCCTGGGGTCAGCCAAGCGAGGTGGGCGCTCCCTGTACCAGCCCCAGCCCAGGCCCTGGGACCAGCCAGAAATGCAGGAAAGGATGAAGCCCTCCAGTTCTCCCCTGGTAGCTCAGCAGTAAAGAATCGGCCTGCAATGCGGGAGACCCAGGTTCGACCTCTGGGTCAGGAAGATCCCCTGGAGAAGGAAAGGGCAACCCACTCCAGCATTCTGGCCTGGAGAATCCCACGGATGGAGGAGCCTGGCGGGCTGCAGTCCATGGGGTTGCAGAAAGTCGGACAGGACTGAGCGGCTAACACACCCCCGGTTCTCCCAGGCTTGCCCCCAGACATGCAAATGCAAAGTCCTGGGGGAGAGAATCAGATGACAGAGCTTTGGGGTCCTGCTCAACCCTGCCCCCCCCCCCCACCCACCACTCACACCAGGGCGACCGGCCTCCCAGCCGCTGACTGACCCTAACCAGACACTCCGGGGCCTGGAGCTGCCCTCACAGCTGCTCGCTGCAGACCTCCCCCTCAACGGGCCCCGCGGCCGCCTGCCTGGAATTTCAAGCTTGCCTTTTCCAGAAGCCCCACCATCGGGACAGAACGCGGTCCTCTGAGCCGCCTGCCTTAATTGCAGGCAGCAATTACTCCCACAGTTTCAGGGCCAACAGCTGGGCTAAGTGGCCGTCCCCAAAACCCATTTCCTGCCTGGCTGGGCACCGAATGTTCTTTCCCTCTGAGCAAAATAAACAGGCCTGAGTTCCCTGGACTTTTCTATTTGCCGTCCACTAAAGCCTTCTAGCTCCTGGGTTTTTATACAACGAAGATTTATAGTATCTATTCTCACCAGCCCAGAGTCCCCAGATAATGTTAATAGATGGCTAGTTTTGCCAATAAATCCCTCCAGCAGTGGAAAGAAATACCTTTTTCAGATGAGATTTTCTGGAGCGAAATCTGCATTCCAGGTGGTGGACGGGACTGGGCTGAACCGACTCCACTCAGCAGGCCAGAGCCCCTCCTCAGGGTCCAGCCTGTGTCCTCACTTCGGCATCCTGGTACCCAGAGGGATGCCAGGACCTGCGGGGGAAGGCAGGCACCCCGGCGTAATGGCCCAGAGCTGGGTAGACCAGAAGGCCCCTCCTACTATCCAGTGATTCTGCCCTGAGAAGGGGTCTGATGAATGTTCACCAGCCAGGCAGCTGATCAACCATGCACAACATCCCCCGTCTGGGGCAGCTCCCTCTAGCCGCTCAGGTTTCACCCAGGCGACAATCTCAGAAGCAGCACTGACCCCTCCTCTTCCGGACGCCTGCCCCCAGGCAGTCAGCTCTCTCTGCTTCCAGCTCATCCCTCTTCCCGGGGCTGCTGAAGGGGTCTGCTAACCTCAGACTCTCCCCACTGTCCATTTTTACCCTATGGCCAGTCCACTCATCCCAAGAACTGACCATCCTGGGCAGAGGCCCTCGGCCTCTCCAGGGTCTCCATGTGAAGCTAGGACAGCGACTGTGCAAAGGTGTTTGAGGCGATGCTCCCATGGCATTCAAGGCTCTGCGAGGTGGGGGTGCCGGCCAGCTTCCATCTTGCCGGCCAGTCCCCCTCACTCACCTTGGACACACAGACCCACAGTGGACCCTGCTCCTTCACCCGCCGCCCCACGAGCTGAAGTCGCCCAGGTTCCTGAGACCCAGCACAGAGGTTACCACCTCCAGGCAGGTTTCCTGGTCATCTGGTTCGCTGAGTGCAAAGACGCACAGTGCCCGGTTCCTGTGCTGGAAAGAAGGCACACACCTGCTGTCCCGCCCCCCGTGGGTGCCCTGGTTAGACCCGGGAGTGAACCCCTGCAGGATGCCGATGGCCAGAGCGGTCAGAGCTCTGGGCTACTCCGGGGGGACAAGCTCTCTCCCACCCGCCAGGTGGCCCGGGGTGGGTGAGCCCTCCAGAAATGGGGCCGAGGACTCGAAACCAGCTGCCACTCCTCTGCGTGCAGGAGACCCTCATTCCCTCAGGGAAGGCCCCCGTGGAAGCAGAGGGGCCCCGACTCTGCCCCTTGGGGAGTCCAGGCTTCTTGGTCTTTTCCGAGTGCGGGGATGAGGGAGGGGACTGTCTCCCGCCCCCGCCCCCCACACCCCCCACGCTGCAGTCACTCTCCTTGCCAACACCGCCTGCTGGAGCCCCAGAGCTAACCTGAGATTCTGGGCGCTACAGTTCAGGGGTGCCAGGGGGCCTCTGCTGGCCCGGGCCGGCTGGGCCTCTGAAGCTGGGAGGATGGCGGAGCCCTGGGCGATGGGAGGGAGCGCTGAGGATGGCCAGGCCAACGCCGCCCGGGCTGGCCGGCAGTGAGGGGCCTCCAACGAGGCGGGAAAGGACCGCCAGTCCAGTGCCCTGGGGTTTTCAGGGAGGGCCCATTTGCGACAGGCTCAGAGCGAGCGATCTGTCCTGACAACTGAGAGGAAGGGCCTCCATCTCCCAGGCTCCCAGCAGAGAAAAGAGATGGAGGACCTTCTCTCCCGGGGCCGCGGTGGTCAGGTGGGCTGGAGTCGGGGTCTAGAAAGGGGTGGTCTGGCCCAGCGGCTCTCTTCCTGTGATAGAAGGGACAGTTTGGGGCAACATTAAAGGACAGAGGCCCCGGAAGGGACAAACGTCCTTCCCCTGACAGAGGGGGCTCGGGGCCTGGGGGCCCCTGACTGGTGCAGAACAAGGTGGGCCATGGCTGCCGGGCCCACGGATGGGGCAGGACGTGGCCTTGCTTTTCCCCGCAAACCACCCTCCACCCACAGGCAGCGGACTGTGCCAGACACGTAAAGGGAAGCTTCTTGCACTTCCCACCCGGATGGGAGCGGGGTGTGAGGCGGGAGTCCTTGCCCTCCACCAGAGGCGGACAGGAGCCCAGGGGGCTGGTGAGGGTGCTGAGAGGCTGTCTCCTCACTCACTCGTTCACTCATTCATTCATTTGTTCATCCCGAAGTAGCCGGGGGTCCCCAGGCCCAGTCAGGACAGCTCTGATCACCGAGACTCCACAGCAGTCAACACTAACAGAATCTCTCTCGCAGACGCTACCACTGCCCCAGACTGTCCCTCCTCCTGTCACAGGGAGAAAGCCGCTGGACCAGACCCCCACCACGACCACCCCCTTTATAGAACCCTACTCCAACAGGGTGAGGCTGACGGGGCTAGGGGTGGGTGGTGGTCCCCGCAGACCCAGCTGGACCTTCTCTCCTGAGCCCCAGGCATTGAGCAGCAGAACCTGTCTGTAAGAAGGTCCTGTTGGGCGTGGGGCTGAGGACAAGGCAGGGAGGGGGAGGGGGGAAGATGGGGCAGGGAGGAGGAAGGGGGAAGATGGGGCAGGGAGGAGGAAGGGGGGAAGACAGGGTGGGAGGGAAGACCGGGCAGGGAGGGGGAGAGGGAAGACGGGGCGGGGAGGGGCAGGGTCACTGACCACACTGACCGCAATGCCATCTGAGTTCCCACCCTCAGACAGCAGCCACCCAGTCAACACCACTTTGAGAACGGCGGCACTGCAGCCATCCCAGCTCACTCGGGGGTGGGGACACTGGTGGCCAGCCAGGGGACCCTGAGGCTCACACAGCCTCCGTCTGGCTCCCTGGAGGAGGGCCCCTGCAGGCTGAGGTTGGTGCCGCGGGGCTCAGCAAGCACAGAAGGCCCTGCCTATGCCAGGCTGGGCACAGCACCTGCCCTGAGCTCCCAACTGTGCCCCAGACCCAGGAGACCAGGCTACGTCCAGCGCCACAGCCTGAGGCTGCTCATCGCGGGGACAGGCGCCGCCCCCCCCCCAGCTCAAATCCGCAGCGTGACCATTGCCTCAGTCTCTTTAGCAGCTCAGGGCCCCCCGTCCATGAGACAGCCAGGCCTCGTGCCTCGCGGGTGAACTGACCGCTCATCAGGGCCTCAGGCTCCCCCGTCCAGTCCTGGGGGCAGCCCTGGGGGCCCACAGAGGGGGCACGGGGGCGCCGGAGGGGGGCTTTCCTCTCTCCCTGGCCTGACTCCCGACCTTTGATGGAGCGGTGTTGAAGGCCGTTTTATCAACTTCCCCTCTGCGGGGGGACTGCCTTGATCCAGGAGCTAATTGTATTGACATTAACCTGTTTTAACAGGTCTAAAGGACCAATAAATCATTTTTTAGTAGCTCTTCTTATTACAGCAGTTTGTTAATGTATTGCACTTGAAGTGACAAATAGCCCGAGAAATCATTGCTTTCCTGGAATATACTTTGTCTTTTTAAGTCCTTTCTTTCCTCCTGGTAGTTCAGAGACTTTCTAATGTTGATTTAGAGGTGAATAAAAATGAAGGCAGGGCCGGGGCTGTGCGCTGGGCCGTAATCCTCATCACCCGCCGCCGGGGCCCCATTTCATCCGACAACAGCCACTCGCTCGTCCCTCCACGCCCATAAACAACCAGAATTTGAATAACTGCATGTTATTTACTTGTTTCTCCGTGAGGAGGACCTGGGGATGTGTATAATCAAGGACTTCTGAGAACTGCAAAGAACAATCTTCATTTAGGCCATTTTAAAATATCAAAATCAATAGGTGAGCAAAGTGATAAAAACTGCGAAAGCTTCCGCAAACTTAGAGGATGCCAAAACCTAGCTCTGAGCTTACCAGAGGCCAGAGCAAGAAGAGAAATAATGCTTTTTCACTTTTTAATGGAAGTACAGTTGATTCACAATGTCGTTCGCTGCAAGTGTACCGCGAAGTGATTCAGTTACACGTGTACATGTTCTTTCCCATTTTCTCTTCCATTATGGATAATTGCAAGGTATTGAGCATTGTTCCCTGTACAGTACAGTAGGACTTTGTTGTTTATGGATTTTGTGTATAATAGCGTGTATCTGCTAATCCCAAACTCCTAATTTATCCCTCCCCTCAACACACACTTGCCCTTTGGTTATCGCAAATTTGTTCTCTATGTCTGTGAGTCTGTTTGTGTTTTATAAATAAGTTCATTTGCATCATTTTTTAGCTTCCCCCATGTAAGCACTGTGTGACTTTCGTCTTTCTCTGGCTCACTTCACCTGGGGTGATAACCTCTAGGCCCCCCATATTGCAGTACATGGCATTGTTCCGTTCTTTTATGACTGGGGAGTATTCTGTAGGGATGTGTGCCACATCTTCACCCATGCTTCTTGGTGGACACGCAGGTTACTTCCCTGCCTTGGGTACTCTGAAAGCGCTGCCATGAGAACTAGGAGGCATGTGTCCTTCTGAATTAGAGCTTTCTTCAGGTGCATACCCAGGAGTGGGGTTGCTGCGTCACGTGACAGCTCTATTGTTAGTTTTCAAGGAACCTCCACACTGTGTTCCATAGTGGCTGTACCAGTTTACATTCCCAGAGAAATACTTTTGGGATTTAATTTGTATTTGGAATAAAATGTAAGATGGCTGTTTGTGCAGGATCAGTGAGCTTTTGCGTGGCTCTGAATTATAAGAGGAATGTGTCAGGCAAGTCCTTCTGGAAGGCATACCACAGACAAATGAGAAGTTATAGTGGTTCACCTGTACCCGGCTCTCGTCAGCCCCATGGGGAGGGCTGAGGGAGGACGGAGGAGGGAGGCAGGGACTCCTCCACCCTCACTCCTGCCCCACAGCCTCATCTCCCTTGGCGACGACCCCCACCCCAGGAGCCCACGGCCTCCCGGATCCACGTCTCTCTCCACAGCAGGTGCCCAAAGCAGATGCGCTTCTTGTTGGAAACCGCACGAGTCCAGCAGGTGGGACTGACGGGGTCTCACTGTCAGCCCGGCAGGTTCCCTGAGTGAAGGAGGAGAGGATGCGCTGATTCCACACACGCACACATGCACAAGCACACACACACGTCTGTAGACATGCAGCGCACATGGGGCACATGCACACATGCAGGTGGGCACGTGTGTGCACGTGTGTGGGCACGTGTGCATACATGTGAGCATATACATCTGCACATGTGCCTATAAACGCAGATACAGACGGGCACACAGGCAGACACACGAAGATGTATGTGGGCACCTGTGTGTTCACGTCCACATGAGCCTGCAGACACGTGTGGGCATGTGCACATGTGTGTACCAATACATACACGGACATGTCCCTGCATGAGCACACATGTGTGAGCAAGTGCAGACGCACAAACCACAAGCCCCCGTGACTGCCTTGGTCTGGACACTCGCTCCGGCCCAAAGGCGGGCCTGCGCTGAAAGGGCGGTGCACCATCACCACCCTCACCTCCTCGGTGGGTGAGCAAGGGGGGCAGAGGGACCCAGCACTGAGGCCCCCCACCACCACGGTGCATCCCCCGTCACGTCATCAGATCCCACGGCAGCTCCATCAGGGACAGGCCGTTCCTGGTTCCTAATGAGGGGCCCTGAGGATCAGAGAGGGGCAGCAGCAGATCCGAGGGTGCTCAGCCAGCCCAGGCCCGGTTCAGCCAAGCGGATCGGTGTTGGTCAGTACAGACCCTTTCCAAAGCAGCTTCTCCTATCTAGAGCCAAGTGTGAAAGGTGAAAAAACACCCTACAATCAAAGGACACGCCTCTGGTAAAGCCCCACGTTGCCTGGTCTGCAGGCACATCGCTCTCAACCCTCATGACCCCATGACGGGTCACGGCCGTGAGGAGCTGCACGCAGGCTGGAAACATGGGACCCCGTTGTGGGGGTCATAAACAAACCAGCCACAGGCTGTCTTCACTTAAAATCTTGATATTTTGTCAATCACAGATTGCTCTGCATTAACGTTGACTTTTTAAAATTTTGCTTTCAGTATGATTGACATATCTAATGAATACAATTTGATGAGTTTGGGCGGAGGCAAACACCCATGAAACCATCCCACGTTAACAGTAACGGCAAAAGGCAAGGTTTCCTGTGTCCTCTGCTTTCTGGTTTTTGTCTCTTCTATGTTTGGAGGTAAAAACGCTTAACACAGGAAGAAAATGTCCTGTCTACCGTTGAACACAATGTTAAGTGCACAATATAGTTTTGTTAACAGCAGGCCTGACAGCGCACGTCAGAGCTCTGGTGTGCCGCCATCACCTGGTCCCCACCAACCAGAAGCCCCCTCCCCTCCTCCAGCCCCAGAAACCCCCACTCTGTTCCCTGCTCAGTGACTCTGGCCGCTTGAGATTTCACAGGTAAGTGGAATCGCAGTGTTTGTCCTTCTGCGTCCGGCTTATCTCACTCAGCATGCCGTCCTCCAGGTCCATCCTGGAGGTTGTCACAAACGGGAGAGTCTCCTTCTTTCTGACAGCTGAGTGACACTCCCTTGGATGTAAACACCACTGTGTTTATCCACTCATCGGCTGATGGACCCTTGGGTTGTCTCCACGTCTCGGCTCGTAAATAACCCTGCCGTGAACACGACCGTGCAGATGCCTCTTTGAGACCCTGCTTTCCATTCTTTGGGGTTTATTACACCCAGCTTCCCAGGTGGAGCGAGTGGTAAAGAACCTGCCTGCCAATGCAAGAGATGTAAGAGACGCAGGGTTCAATCCCTGGGTTGGAAGGACCCCCTGGAGAAGGAAATGGCAACCCACTCCAGTGTTCTTGCCTGGAGAATCCCATGGACAGAGGAGCCTGGCGGGCTACAGTCTAGGGGGTCACAAAGAGCTGGACACGACTGAAGCCACTTAGCATGCACACATATCCAGAAGGAGTTGCTGGGTCACAAAGAAACTCTTTAATTTTTGAGGACTGTCCATACTGTTTTCCAAGGGGGCGGCACCAGTGAAGACGCCCGTCAACGCTGCAAAGGGTTCCAGTCTCCTCACACTCTCAGCAGCAACTGTTAAATCAGTGCACTTAAAAGTGCTTTATCTTGACGACTGAGTCTTAAAGCCTCTTCAATTTCGTGCCTGGAGTGCATGCCTGCCAGCCCCTTCGGTTCTCTTTAGGTGTTTCCCTTTTGGAGCCCATTTTCAGCAGAGATTTGATTCTCTGCAAGGCAGTGTGGACAACCAGCTCCCACCAGCCAACATATTGGTTTAAAATTGGCCTTGGACATTTAGCAGGGAGCTGATAGCTCGCGGCCACCCAAGTCTATTAAAATCCTGTCTCTTTCCTGCTGTGAGTTAAGGAGACCCATTCCTCTCGGTTCCCACTTCCTGATTTCAGCCCAGAGAGAATAATTGATTCTGTTGATCCCTAATTGACTTCAGGTGGTTCCAATACCAAACACTGACACCATTCCCTTAATGAATAATTTCTTTGCTTAAACTGATTTTGGTCTTATTTGGAAGAAAAGAATAAGAAAATTAAAGCCACAGGAAGATAGCACAGCAAAGAAGCATATTTACGTGTGCAATCAGCACCCCCTCCGCCCTGGGAAAAGGCTGGGGAGAGACCTGCAGACAGAGAAAGAACAATCCTCAGCAGGAAAACCTCACGGGAGCACGCACTTGTGGGCCTAGGAGGCTGGGGCTGGAGACTCTGGGGACTGGGGCACCAATGCCAGCAAGGACCCGGTGTGGCCAGGACACGCAGGGGGCCAAGCCACTGAGCCACAACAGCATCAGACACCTAGAGCCGTCCACGGCTGGTGGGATGGCCACGGGAACCCTGAGCCCTCAACGGCCACCAGCAGGGGCCCTCTGCCTGCTCTCCTGGAAGGGCCATTCTGTGGAGGCACAGCCTACCAGGGCGTGCACTCCCAGCAGACAGGCGAGGAGACGCTCAGAGCTGGAAACTGGAGGGAAAGGCTGACCATCAGGGTCCAGGCCTGCAAGCACGGTTTGCAAAATTCATTTAGTGGCCAGGGACGGCTGTCTGGAATGAGTGGGCGCAGCTCAAAGCCCGCCGGGGACAGCCATGCCGGCCAGTGACCGCCCCCCACTGTACCTGCAGAGCCTGCCTCCTACCTTTCCACGATGGATTCGCCGCCCACAGCCATCCAGCTCTCACCGCCAGGTCTCACCCCAAGGCACTCAGGGTGTGAACCCTGCCCTGCGTCCCCCTTCCCGGGCCCCAGGGGCACTAGGCCTGGGGCCAGGGGGAGAATTCAGATCTTATGTCCACACCGCAGAGACAGGGAGGCCAGCCGGTGATTTGTTTGGTGAGCAAGACCCTGAGGAGCCGAGGCAGACAGCGCAGGGCCCGCCCACGTGGGGGACGTCACGGGAAACTTGACTCGGGTGTTTGCTCCTGGGCACCTGGGTTATTTACATCTGTTACCGCAAGACGGGATCTCCCCAATAAGCGCTGAGGCGCAGGGGAGGGCCCCCGCTTGAAGATGAGCAGACTTTGACTCAGAGAGGCTAGACGGCCTGCCCGAGGTCACACAGCACATAGCTCACCTTGTCAAGACACGAACCAAGCCTGTCTGACTGCTGTCCTCTTCGCCACGAGACCCTAGACCTCAGCAAACAAGTCCCATAAAGTCCCAGACAGAAAATACTTCACATGCTGCAGGGCACTACTCAACTCTGCGTTGGAGGGTGAAAGCAGTGTAATGTACAACGGAATGAACGCTGTTGTGTTCTAATAAACCTTTACTGACGAAAACAGACTATGAATCGGATTCCGCACACGGGCCATAGTTGGCCAGCCCCTGGCCTACCATCCGATCGTATCACTTGCAGCTCCCTGAGTGTGTGGCATCTTTGAAGAGGTCCTGGCTCGGCTGGGTGAGTGTGGGGAACAGAAAACAAAATAGGGTCAGGAGACAGCAGAGAACCGAGGTGCTGCTGCGTAGGTGCGTCACTATGAAAAAGTGCTGCTCCCTGTTGAGAAAGGAAGCAGGTGGCATGGCCAGCAGGTAACTTCAGAGACAAAGAACTGGTCAGGGATCTTTCAGTTGTACTTGGCAGAATTTCAAGCCAAACCAGACCAAACAACGATCACAAACACAGGATTCCTTGGCTCACATCTGTGGGGTGGCTTCAGGAATAGCTGGATCTAGCACCTTTCTCATCTCTTGGAGTTTTCTCATCAAAGACAAAGTTTTCTCCACTTTTCTTTATGCATCAGGCGTTCTTTGTGTCACAGTGTCGTCACCACCAGAAACTCTGGTCCTGCCTCATCCTCGCTGGTATTCTCCATGAGAGCAGCTGGGCTTTCGGCAGCTGAAATTTAGAATTCAAGAAATTATGGCACTCTCTCCCAACCCTCCACACAAACATCAGTAAGGAGGCGTTTTAAGGTATAGGAAAACAAGAAGAGAGTCTCCAAAGCAAGACGACAGGAGCTGCAGAGCAGCCTATGGCTGGCTAGTGGGTTATCCAGACTGAGAAAGTCAGATCCCAAATCCGCAGCCCGAAAATGTGAGAACCAGTCAGACCAACAGGGCTAGAAACTGAGAAGCCAGGCCCTTCTGGAGGTCGGGATGAAGGGAGGCCCAGCAGACATGAAGGGGGTGGAGGAAAGCTGCGTGAGAAGCAGTCACATCCGCTCGGTGACTGGTGATGCCCCATGTCCCCCCACTACTCCCCACCCCGTGGAAGGCTGGAGGTTCACTCCCTGGACAAGGTAAACAGACTCTGGACCCGGCACTCCTGCCGAGCTGAGGGCACAGGCTCCAGGAGGGCATGAACATGGGGTTCTGAAAGCAGGACTCTCCCCAGCACGCGGAGACTGACAGCCAGCCCTGCTCCCTCCAGGAAGGAGCCTAGAAGATGCATCAACCCCAGAGGGACCGCAAGGGGCACACAAAACGGCATCCTTGGCTCTTCTGCAGAACTAAAGTGTGTTAGTTGCTCAGTCACATCTGACTCTTTGCGACTCCATGGACTGGGGCCCGCCAGACCCTTCTGTACCTGGAATTCTGCAGGCAAGAAAACTGGAGCAGGTTGCCATTCCCTTCTCCAGGGGATCTTCCCGACCCAGGGATCGCACTCAGGTCTCCTGCATTGCAGGCAGAGGCTTTACCGTATGCCTGCGAGAAGAGCTACCAAGGAACCCCCAGCAAACGAAAGATGTTAGCATCCTTCCTCCCAGAGAAGATCAGCCCAGTCACGGAGGATGTTAGCATCCTTCATCCCAGAGAAGATCAGCCCAGTCAGTTCAGTTCAGTTCAGTCATTCAGTTGTGTCCGACTCTTTGCAACCCCATGGACTGCAGCACGCCAGGCTTCCCTGTCCATCACCAACTCCCAGAATTTACTCAAACTCAGGTCCATCACGTCAGAGATGCCATCCAACCATCTCCTCCTCTGTCGTCCCTTCTCCTCCCTCCTTCAATCTTTTGCAGTGTCAGGGTCTTTTCAAATGAGTCAGCTCTTTGCATCAGGTGGCCAAGGTATTGGAGTTTCAGCATCAGTCCTTCAAATGAACACTCAGGACTGATCTCCTTTAGGATGGACTGGTTGGATCTCCTTGCTGTCCAAGGGACTCTCAAGAGTCTTCTCCAACACCACAGTTCAAAAGCATCAATTCTTTGGTGCTCAGCTTTCTTTATAGTCCAACTCTCACATCCATAAATGACTACTGGAAAAACCATAGCTTTGACTAGACTGACCTTTGTTGGCAAAGGAATGTCTCTGCTTTTTAATGTGCTAAGATCATGGCAGCCGGTCCCATCACTTCATGGCAAATAGATGGGGAAACAGTGGAAACAGTGGCAGACTTTTTTTTTTTTTTTAGGCTCCAAAATCACTGCAGATGGTGACTGCAGCCATGAAATTAAAAGACGCTTGCTTCTTAGAAGAAAAGTTATGACCAACCTAAACAACATATTAAAAAGCAAAGACATTACTTTGCCAGAGATCACAGTTTGGTGACCTGGAAAAGCTCAACAGGAGACCAGGTGAGGCCAGATTAAAGGACGGCAGGTCCTGCCCACACCCATACCCTCCTCAGCAAGCCCACCCTGAACCTGTGCTATAAAACTCCTCACCAAATCTCCGTGGGTTGGGATGTAGCTTTCAGGGGCGTGAGCCCACAGTGTTCCCCCTTGGCCTCGCAAAGCAATAAAGCTCTTCTTTTCTGTGTGTGCTGTGCTGCTGACCCGTGTCCAGCTCTTCTCGGCCCCATGGACTGTAGCTGCCAGGCTCCTCTCCATGCAGTTTTTCAGGCAAGAATCCTGAAGTGGGTTGCCATTTCCTCCTCCAGGGGATCTTCCCCACCCAGGGATTTTTTTCCTACTTCCCCCAATATTCTGTCTCCAAGAGTCGATTCAGCACCGATGCACAGAGGCCAAGTTTTCAGCATCAAAATCGAACGTGGGAAAGGTCCCCAGGGAGCAAGCCAGGCTTGAGGGAGAAGAGGGGTTCCCTTTTCACCCTCAGAGGAAGAGCCATGGCATCCAGGAAACAACCAGCAGCGTCTATGAAAGTGGAGGCGAAAGTGAAAGTCGCTCAGTCGTGCCTGACTGTGCGACCCCATGGACTACACAGTCTGTGGAATTCTCCAGGCCAGAATACGGGAGCGGGTAGCCTCTCCCTTCTCCAGGGGATCTTCCCAACCCGAGGATTGAACCCCGGTCTCCCACATTGCAGGCGGATTGTTTACCAGCCGAGCCACAAGGGAAGCCCAAGAATACTGGGGTGGGTAGCCTATCCCTTCTCCAGCAGATCTTCCTGACCCAGGAACAGAAACGGGGTCTCCCGCGTTGCAGGTGGATTCTTTACCATCCGAGCTGAGTGGAGGCGAGGACGCCATTTAAAAGACGAGCGGGGGCGGGGCTCCGACCGGAAGCTGCCTGGGCTGGGCCGGGGAGGGGCGTGTCTTAGGCACCCTGCCTGCGGGCGGGAGGGGCTGCGTCCCTGCCCTGCTGTTTGCCTGGCCTGGCGCCTGCCTGCGCCTGGGTCTTGGCACTGGTGGGCCGGAAGGAGTCCTCCTCCGTGGAACTGTCAGCGCCTGGGTCTCCTTGGTAGCGTGAGTCCCCAGGGGCGGGTGCTGCCAGTGTGTGCATCCCCAGGGTGAGCTGTTGTTACCTCCTCTCTCTGCAGGAGACGCCCCAAAACCAGCAGGTGAGGGGCAGAGCGTTCATCTCTGATGTCCACTATTTGCAGGCAGCCTCGCTTCTCGGGGTTCTTTGGGGTTCTCGCTTCTTTGGGCTAAGATCAAGTGTAGTATGGGGGCTTCCCAGGGGGCTCAGGGGTAAAGAATCCGCCTGCCAGTGCAGGAGGCACAGGAGGTGAGGGTTCGCTCCCTGAGTCAGGAAGACCCCCTGGAGGAGGAAGTGGTGACCCAGTCCAATATTCTCGCCTGGAAAATCTCGTGGACAGAGGAGCCTGCTGGGCTACAGTCCCTCGGGTCACAAAGAGTCAGACACGACCGGGTGATTGAGCTCAGCACGCGAGCCCTGAGAGTCCAGGGATGGACAAATCAGACCCTCGGTGCCCTCAGGGAGCTGACGTCTCCTGATCTTCTTAGCTGTTCGTGAAGTTCAGCCTGGCAGAGAAAACTCACCTTGGGGAAGGAGCCTCTGGAAACACAAGGTCCTGCTGAGCCACCAGGGCAGGAGAGACCCAAGTGCAAAGTCACGTCTGCTGTGGCCCCCGGGAGAGCACATTGTATACGAGGAAGAAACTGGGGTTAGACTTCTGACTTCTTTTCAGAATGGAAACGAAGCAGCTTTTCATTTTCTCCCCATCCACTGAATGCAATGAACAGTAAAATAAAACACCAGTTTGCAAACTCCAAAAATAACAGTCATGAGAATTTCCCAGAAAGGAAGATCATTCGTTGACAAGTTTAAGAGGCCACCGAGTGCCCCAGGACAGACAGATGAGAGGGGCCCGCACCAGGGCACTCCACGGGGAACGTGCAGAACCCATGACATGTGGGGAAGATTCTTCAGCCTTCCAGATGGGGCCAAAAAGGGACGAGAAAACAGGTCACACGCAAAGACTCAGAAAGCAAAATAGATTCGGACGTTTCAACGACAAGCCTGAAATCCAGAACACAGTGCAGCGAAGCCGCCCAAGTCCTCAGGGGAACTAGTTCCCAGCCACAATCGCTTTCCCCAAGAAAACACTCAGGCAAGCACGCAGGAGTGTGGTGACATTTCAGACACACAGAGACTCAAAATCTCACCTCCTTGCTTCGGTCCCCAAGCAGCTCCTCGTGGGCGGCTCTGCCAAAACCAACGCCTAGAAGAAGAAAAGGAACAATGGACTCGAGGTGGGGGTGCACGCAGAGAACCCCCAGGAGGGGGCAGAGGGAGATGGGGGACCCGCATACAGGGTGAGAGTCCAGGCTGAGACCGTCCAACCCGAGAGACAGACACACTCACACACAGACCAAGACGCTCACTGCGGTCACACTGGCCTGTCAACCTAATGACAGACACTGGCCATGTCTTGATCTGAGCTGGACTTGGCCACGTGCAGAAGGAGCCCCAGCTCCCCTGGACCCTGCTTGCAGGACGGCTGCGCCCTCATGGCAGTCCACGGCATGCTCTGCAGGCACCTGGCCCAGACACCGTGAGACCGAAACACGGGTAAGCACATCTGGATGTTGTCAACGTGGGGAGCCCTGGGTTCCCCTGCTCAGGCTTTGCCCATGGACTTCCCCAGGAGGAACTTGCAAACCCTCAGGGTGGCCCCAAGGCTGTTAGCATCTCTTCATCTGATGGATGACGCGCCCTTCACCTGTGCGCTGCCCTGAGGCTCTTCAGTACTTCACAACAGATTGTCCTAGATGATCCCAAAAGACAAGACGGGACAAGTCAGTCTCCTCCTCCAAAGGATCCACAAAGAGGGGTCCCTCCTCTGGGATATGAGAAACATCTCCCAGAACATTACCGAGTCCAAGCTCACTCTGCTTGCCACACAACAGGCCGACAAATCCGAGAAACGAGGTATGGAGGCAAGCTTATTCAGTCCTACTCTTTGCAATCCCATGGACTGCAGCATGCCAGGCTTCCCTGTCCTTCACCATCTCCTGGAGTTTGCTCAAACACATGTCCATTGAATCGGTGATGCCACTGAGCTATCTAATCCTCTGTTGTCCCCTTCTCCTGCCCTCAATCTTTCCGAGCATCAAGGTCTTTTCCAATGAGTCAATTCTTTGCAGGTGGCCAAAGTATTGGAAATTGAGCTTCAGCATCAGTCCTTCCAATGAATATTCAGTGTTGTTGTGACAAGGGATACGACTTTCTTCGGAGAACCCACTGACCAAAAAGGTGGCAGACTAGTGTCTCAAAGTAACCATCTTATCAGGGCTGGATGCCAGGTTCTTGTGTAGAACAGAGATGGGGGGAGGTGAGAAGGTAAAATAAAAAGACCATTAATCTTACAAATAATCTCCTGGAATGGCTAGGCTCGGGGAGGGGATGTGTGAATTTCTTCCTTCCTATAGCCATCCTTGGGTGGACAGGATCCTGAACAAAGGCACTTTGGTTTAACATTCAGGCAGAGGGGCAGGATTCCCTGAAGGCAGGCCATTATGTAGGAGCAGCATCCTTCCAGTGAACAAAAGCCATGGGAACTAAAGGTTAAAATGAAACAAACAGATTCAGCATGGAGGCAGTTCTTCCCTATAACAAGAAGTCATTTATTAAACAGCCCCTGGGCACACCCCTCACTCTAATCCAGTGAGACCCTAGCCCCAAACTCCCAGGGAAGAGCTTCCCACCTGCCTGCCCTGGAGGCCACGGGGAGGGGCTCTGATACCCTCTTGTCAAAGACAGATGCTGATTTCAGGGAGAGAGGCTTTGGGAGGAAGAAGCACAGGAGCAGGAGAAAAAGCGGACCATCGGACTCTTCCCTGAGAGTGAGGATGCGGTCCGCTCTGCAGACCCATCATTTTATCCATCTTTTCAGTCTGGTTTCTGCCCCACACTCCTGAGGGACCACTTTCTTATCTCTGCTTGGACAGCATCTCTGGATTCCGAAGGCCCCTGCCAGTCAGGAGGGACTGGAAAGTGTCACACACAGAAGCTGGGGACCATTTTGCAAACTTAAGTAACTCTTCTCCATTTACATCTATGTAGAATTAAATAGAGCATGAATGAGGCTTGGCATCTATTCTTTGCATTGTTGCAGGAATCTTGACATTGATGATGAAACATGACGAAAACCATGAGAGAAGTGATTGTGAGTTTCCATGATGAAATTAAAATAAGATGTTTCCTGTGTTAATGACTATGGGTAATATGCAACCTCATTACAATAATTAAACCTTATAAGTAAAATTTGAAAGAAATCTGGTTAATTTCTAAATCAATATCTTTTTTCAAGAGTTTTATAGACCGTCCCAGCTATGACTGCCTCGGCAGATCAAAAAGTTTCTCCAAACTGAAATTAATTTTTAAGAGCTTATCTAAGAACTACAGTGACTCAAGAAAGGGTATCTAATTTGTCAGTACTGTCAATAAAATGCAAATTGTGTGAAAATCTTAATTATAGTAACATAATTAGTGATACTGTTGAAATGAAGGCAAGAAAATAAATTTTATAGAATAAACATACAATAATTTATAAATTATGCATGCTTTTGTTTTATTATTCATCCAAGCATTATTGGCCTGTCAACAGAACACCCAGGCATCCCCAATAATAATTAAATGCAGTTCTCTTTGATATTTTGCCAGCTTTCAGTTATCAAAACATAACTTGTAGTTTTATACATCTTTTCAATTTTGCTGTTATGAAGGTATATTTGTCAAAGCAGAAGCTAGAACATTTTTTATTTTTAACAGTTCGTTAACTTGATTTATAATTTCAACATGTGGTATGTGGAGCTGTGTTTGTACTCTTGCCCTGAAAATGTTAGTGAAGGAGGGAGACAGGATTAGGAAGGGGTGCAGAGAGGCTCTAAGGCACCAGAATATTCTATTTCCCCTCCTAGTTGGCACAGGCGTGGGTGTTTATCTTGTTACTTTTCCGTAAACTGTATTTATATGTTATGCATTCGTTTGAATGTATGATATGTATGACAGTAACATAAAATTAAAATAAGGCTGAGAAATAGAACCTGTGCTGTTTGGTGCACAGAGGCTGTCTGCCCTCCGACATTCGCACACAGGGAAGCATGCGGTAAAGCCCACACCTCGCTCCGGTGTAAGCCGCCCTGACTGCTGACCTGCCTCTGACCTGGGGGTTGGATGTTACTAACTCAGTTGAGAATGAGAATCCTGTTGACATTTTCCTTACCAGAATTTTTAATATCATATTTTCTTCTGCACAGACTCTAAGCACAATACTCACCCATTTTGGAAATTTTGGAAACTACAAATAAAAAGCAAGCATATGTCATACCACCCAGAGAAACCCCATGGAAATATCGGCCTTTTTCAATCTTAAAAAAAAAAAAAAAAAAACCTATCTTTCAATCAATCTGTAATTTTGTATGGATGAGATCAGCCTCCAAATAAAATTTTTTATCTGGTTGTTTTTCGCACTTAATATGCTAGACATTTCCTCCTGTTATTACAAACTCATTGTAAGCATCTTTGGCTGCATAATTTACTTAATCATTCCCTCATTACAGGCATTTAGGCAGGTTCTAATTTCTCACTCACAGATTACCCTGTGATGAATAAACAGTTCCCTTCCTAAGTCTTTGTGTGGACTTCAGATTTAGGATCAGTACCTAGAAATGGTCTCGAGAGGTGTTAAAGTTCTGGACATTTATTTCACAGGTACCTTGCACTGACCTCCCTCACTGGGGCATGGGCATCCTGGCAGCCTGAAGGCGAAGACAGTTACTAAGGGAGTCTAAAAGCCACAGAGGCAGAGCGGCCCGGGCTCCATCCTGGCTCTGCAAACACTGTCAGAGGACCTCAGGACAGTCACCATCTCCACACGCCTGATTCACTCGCCTGTAACAAAGAACTGAGACTCCTACAGGCACTGAACTTACAAGGATGACAAGCAATGTGGGCAAACCCCCAGCCCAATGCCTGGCACACAGGAGATGCTCAATAGATGATCGCTCACGCTAAACTTTTTTCAAGAGCTCTTTTTCGAATGTTTCTGGAAAAGGGTCCCAAGCCAGACTCCGATTGGCCTGCCTGGAGTGCTGTGCCCTTCGCTGAGCCAGTTACCGTTGGTCTGATTGGTCCGCCCTGGGTGTCTTGCTCATCCTGATACAGGAGGTGGACATGGGTCAGCCTAGCGGAACTACAAGGACTGAGAGTTGGGGTCCCACAGAGTGGAATTCTGCTGCCAGAAGAGCTCAAGGGCCTGGACCACAGATGCCTAGGCCTGGGGTCTGAGACCATGTGGGCGTGGGAGAATAATCCTCCTAGTTAGTGTTTATATGGGGGGTAAAAACCAAGGCAGACCAAAGGTGAAGGTCATTGATGGCTACCACAGAGGGGTCTCAAGGCCCAGGGACCTAGCTGACCCTAGTGTGCTTGAAAATGTTTCCAACCTTGAAAGACTAAAGCTACAGGCAGGCCTAGAAAAAGAGCAAGTTCACCAAGGACTCCACCACTCAGCTGACTCAAGATCACTTGGGCCCTAAGGCTGACCGCCTGGTGCTGGGCCGGGCCAGAGCTCAGGTCAACAAGAAAGCCTGCTTCGCCCAGCCCCCACCAGTGGCCTCTGCTCATTCAAGGGGCAAGATCATTGCCGAGTCCCCACTTACAACTCAGTTTTGTCCAAATCACTCCTTCCATGGTAGCCACAGTTAGAACGGGAAAGGCCTGAAGAGCATCGCTCCATTCAGGAGAGAGGATCCCCCTGCTTCTCCCCCAAGCCCATCTCCAAGCCTCATTTCCTTCATGTAATCCAAAGTTTGGGCACCACCACCCAGCACACAGTGCTTCCTAAGGTTGAATGTAAGTCCGTTTAAGCGTTTGATTTTGAAAAACTGTAGAAAACGCGTGCTGACATTTGCCTGCTCTGTCCATTCCTTGGCGGCATCTCAGATTCAAATTCAAAACTACTAACGTTCAAGCTGGAAAGAAATGCTCAGAGGAGAGGAGTGGACGGGAGGAGACTGCGGACTGTTCTTGGGCTGCAGCGGCCAGTTCTGTGCAGGCGGAGGGAAGGATGGAGGGACGAAGGCGAGTGGTTTCCTGGGGACACAGGGGACAGAGGTGGGCCCCTGGGTGGCCTGTGGGCTGTCGGGCGGACCCTAGGCTGCGCTTTCAGGGGAGCCAGCCCACTGCTGGCAGACACAGTGGCCTCCACTAGCCACTGCCTAGTAAGTGGCATTATTTAAACCCTGCCAGTCACTCAGGCGCAGAGCTAGCAGATTAATTTGATCTTAACTCTTTAGCCAGTGGAAATATATCAAAATATAGCTTTTTACAACCTGACTCAGCCACAAACCAGAGGTTCTAGCTGTATTCGGGAAGCGTCTGCTGAGGCCACACGCCAACAGAGGCCCTGCTGGAGCCATGTCTGCCCGTTAGGGGAACAAACCGAAGGGGCAGGCATCTCGGTTTGGGTCACAGCTGTGTCCATGGGGCACAAAGCAGTCCCTCCCTGGCCCGAAGCAGGCATCTGCCAAGGACATGTCAAACGGACAGTCACTTACCCGCAAACACGCCCTTAGCTCCTACTGTGTACAGGCGATGCTTTCGCAGGGCTACATGGCGGGTGGGGGACATGATGACAGCAAGCAGCGTGGGAAGCAGCAAAGACCCCAGAAGCGCACCCGATGCCAAGGGAGTTGGTGCAGATCAGTGGGAGCCCCTCACTCAGACCTGCGGGCAATCAAGGAGGGCTTCCTGGAGATGGTGAAGCCTGGTCTTAGACAAAGGGATTCACAGATTTTTTTTTTAAGTAGAGAAAGGTGAGTCCAGAAATGTGGCCATTCATTCACTCAAGAGCTATTCACGGAGCACATTCTGTGTGCAGGAGATGCAGCGGTGAGCTAAGATGGCCAGGCCCCATCACCGAGGAGCTGTGGGAATGGGTCCCTACACTCAGCTGCATTAACGAATTGAGGACTCTTATGCTGACGGACTTCCCAGGTGGCACTAGCGATAAAGAACATGCCTGCCAATGCAGGAGTGCTAAGAAACGTGGGTTTGAGAGTCAGGAAGATCCCCTGAAGAAGGGGATGGCAATTCACTCCAGTATTCTTGTCTGGAGAATCCCATGGACAGAGGAGCCTGGCGGGCTACAGTCCGTGGGGTCGCACAGAGTCAGACACAACTGAAGCAATTTAGCATGCACACACGCATGCAGATGGTAAAAAGAGTGAGGCAGATCCACACTGGAATGAAAGGCCATGAACCCCGACCTCTCACAGAGCCCAGGACTCAGGACTGCAGAGCTAATCCAACATGACAGTGAGCCAGCACCCGTGAGTCCTCTGGCAAACCACGAGAACAGCTAATGTTCACGCTCTGAGCGCTTTCTCTGTGGCAAGCACTGTGTCAGGCACTTTATATAGTCCTTCCTCTCCTCTTCCCGGCGACCCTCTACTAGAGGAGAAATTTGTACCCTCACTTCCACTTTTTGGAATTGCAAAGTGAAGTGAAAGTGAAAGTCACTCAGTCATGTCCGACTCTTTGTGACCCTGTGACCCCATGGACTGTACAGTCCATGGAATTCTCCAGGCCAGAATACTGGAGTGGGGAGCCTTTCTCTTCTCCAGGGGATCTTCCCAACCCAGGGATGGAACCCAGGTCTCCTGCATTGCAGGCGGATTCTTTACCAGCTGAGCCACAAGGAAGCCCAAGAATACCGGAGTGGGTAGCCTATCCCTTCTCCAGTGGATTGTCCCAACCCAGGAATCAAACCAGGGGCTCCTGCATTACAAATGGATTCTTTACCTACTGAGCTGCCCAGGAAGCCCCGGGAAACCACCCTGCAATGACTCTCCTACGCTTCTCATAGGTCTTTGCATGTCCCTCTGTGGGATGGAGCCCCAGAGTGGGATTGTGGAGTCAAGAAGATACAATGCAAGCTGACCTGTACCGGAAACTGAAACTGAAAAATCAGAGAAAATTCAGATTTTTTTTCTGAATCCATCAGAAAAAAAAAAAAGGCATTGCCTATTTGATAGTATAAGGAAGCTGTTTCCCACTGCTGTACCAGCCCTAGACATCAGTAATGTTTAAAATTTTACAAACCTGAGAGTGGAAAAATACTACCTCATTGTGTTTTAATTTGGGCTGTTTAAATTATTGATGAAGATGTACGTGTTCTCCAGGGATCATCAGCCGTTTGGTTTTGTCCTCTGTGTGTCTGGAAGCAAACACCTCCTCCCGGCATGGCGTCTACCGTGGCCTGTCACTTCCACCCTGAACCCGAGAACTCTGGAGCCTGCACTATGTGTCTGCCGTGCTTCTGTACCCCTAACAGGGCTGGCCCACCCAGAGTGAGTGGGCGGCAGGAAGTGACTATTTACTGAAAGCTTTCTAAGTGTCCTGTGCTGTGCTCGACATTTTGCCCCCAGAATCTCACGTCACCCTCGCAAGAACCTGTGAACCAGATTGCATCTATCATTTCACCCCAAAATCCCAAAGTCCAAAGAGCTCCAAAAGCCAAAAGACTGTTTGTAATTTATTTGGCACACAAAATCTGAACTGGATTATCATGCAAGCATTAATCATCTGCTTACCATTTTAGGAACTCCTGGTTTGCTGCTAAAATAAAAAGCTTGGTTCCAGGGTATTTGTCCCAGACCTGCAGACAAATTAGTAATATGTAACCCACACTGGATTATTGTTCCAAAATCCAGAAGAAAAATTGTGAAAAGAAAACCCACAAGCTCCAAGAGCTTCAGCTGGGGGCTGCAGACCTCGGCTGTCTCCCCGGGTCACGGCTAAAGACGCTGGCCCCCAGGCCCGTGCTCCTCACCCAGCCTCCGTCGGCGCTCAGCCCGACTCCTCACGCCACACGATGGGTCCCCTGACCTTTGGGAAGCAGCGAGACAAGTGACAAGCCCTCATATGTGAAGGCTTCACTTCCAATGGCCTGGGACAGGGCTGTTAGGCTGACTGGTCTCCTTGAGATTTCGATTCCAGGATGTTGCACGGCTCACAAATGCCACGCAGGATCCTGGACCCCCCCAGGCTGTGTCCCGGGAGCAGGACAGCTCTCCCCCTGGTCCCCCCACCCCGCCCCGTGTGGCTGAAATCGGCCGGGTCAGGAAGCAGTCTGGGTCCTCTAACAGATTAGTTTAATTAAAAGTGGGCTGGATGCGTGGCCCGAGCGGGAGACAGTCATTAGACAATCAAAATGCTTCACTACAAGGAAGTAATTGCATTGCACGGAGACCTTTTGGCCATCAAGGCAGAATCAATCAATAATTAAATTAGAAGTGAAAATTAGTCGCTCGAGCCCACGGCTCACTGACTGAGCAGACACTCCGTGACCCCAGGACGGGCTGAGGGCCTGTAGATGAGGGGGCTTCAGCCACTGAAGTCCTCGAGGCCAACCCGGCAGCGACCCGACCGAGTGACCCCCTGCTCTCCTCGGGGGTGGGGCGAGGCTCCTGGCACCGTTGATTCTAAAGTATAACATGTGTGACATCTCAGTTTGGAGAAGCTGAAACAAAGAGGAAAGGGGATGTGGTTAGCTACTGGTCCATAGCAACCTCCCCCCAAATCTCAACAGGGTGTGCGCGGTGGGGGTGGATTTCAGGGGCGTCTGCAGGTAGGCTGGAGTGGCTCCGCTGACCCCGGCTGGGTTTGCCCTGTGTCTGCAGGTAAAGCTGTGATTGTCTGACCCAAGCCGTGGTCTTTTCTAGCAGCAGGAGCGGGCTGGCCTTGCACTCTCCTCCTGGGTGGCTGGCCGGCACGTGGCCTCCAGTGGTGACCACGGAAGACCCAGAGGGCAGACGGAAGCACATGCGGCCCTGTAAGGCTGAGAGCCAGCACACCATCGCCTGTACCCACACGTCACATGCCCAGCCCCGCGTCAAGGTCGACACCTTGACAAGGTCTGTCCGAGACACCGGATGTGTCTACCTGAGATACACCTGAGACAAAGTCTATCAGGAGGACACCTGTGAGGAGCCACAGCCAGGATGTGGAAGGGGGCTGGAGGCAGTGGAGAAATGGGGCTGGCAGTTCAGACCCGCCCCCCAACCCCCGCCACCAGGAACTCAGACTTGTTTTGAACTCCTTCTGTCAGCCAGGCTTCCCTGGAGGCTCAGCTGGTGAAGAATCTGCCTGCAATGCAGGAGACCTGGGTTCAATCCCTGGGTTGGGGAGATCCCCTGGAGAAGGGAAAGGCTACCCACTCCAGTATTCCAGCCTGGAGAATTGAATGGACTGTATAGTCCACAGGGTCGCAAAGAGTCGGATACGACTTTCATTTCTGTCGGCCAGTCACTGTAGACACGTTATCGCAGGGAATCTGAGCTGTACCATTCACGCGATGCTTGTGATCACTCCCATTTAACAGACAAGGAAGCTGAGACTCCCGGAAGCAACCCAGCCAAGGTCATCCAGTTAATGAGTGGCTGGAGAAAGACCCGCCTACTTCTGGATCGTTCCACCACCCCACTGCCTTCACCCCAGCCTGCAGGCAGGGCAGCCAGTGCTCGTCTGAACCCTTCCTCACCTGCAGCGGGGGCCGGGGCAAGACCCTCCCATTGCTGGCCGGATTGTCTTCCTCTGTGGACAAGGAAGCTCCCCAGGGCTCCGGAGGCCCCCGGAGGTGCTGAGAGTCCTGGGCTTAAGGCTAAACTGACACAACAGGTTTCTGTTATTCTCATGAAATGGGCGAGCGGCCGGGAGTGCATGCAGACCACAGAGGCTGCTGGCTGGCTCACTGTATTCTACTCACAGAGGCTCCGGGCTTGAAAGGACGTTCGGGTTCACCTGGCCTCGTAGCTTCCAGATATATCTGCCCATGACCATGGTAGGCTGGATCCTGGTCCCCAAGCCTGCCCCCATGTTAACCCCCAAATCTGAGAATCTAGTTCTTTAGAGGGGAGAAGGGACCTTGCAGGTGTGAGCTAAGTATCCTCGCCGGGGAGGCTATCCCGGGTCAGTCAGATGGGTCCAACTGCACCCCGTGGGCCCCTAAAACCAGGACCTTTACTGACTGCATTCAGACAGACGCGGCAGCAGAAGAGGCGGAGGAAGCCCAGGCGCCAGCTGCGAAGAGACAGGATGGGGGTGTGAGCCAAGGAACGCGGCGCCTCAGAAGCTGGAAAAACAAGGGAACAGATTTCCCCAGAGCTTCCAGAAAGCCCTGACATGACCTGGACTCCAAACAGCGAATCTCCCTGCAGACGTGTGACCTGGAGGGCTGAGGGAGAGCCACCCACACTGAATGTGTGGTCACTGTTACAGGAGCCGCTGGAGACTCACACAGTGACCTTCAGACAGAGCTGTTCATATCACAGCCCTGTGCACACGTGTCACAGGCACACACACTCACATACGTACACACACACCGCACACAGAGAGGCATGCATGCACACACATACACATGCCACACACACATCCACACACCACACACACGGACCCACATACACACACCACACACAGATAGACATACATGCACACACCTACACATGCCACACACATACACACACTACACAGAGACATGCATGCACACACATACACATGCCACACACATACACACACCACACACGCAGACACACACACATACATGCACACTGCACACAGAGAGACATACATGCACACACGTACACATGCCACACACACCACACACACACGGACCCACATACACACACAGACACACACACACATCCAGACACCACACACACGCGGACCCACATACACACATAGACACAACCACACAGAGAGACATACATGCACATGCATACACATGCCACACACACATCCACACACCACACACATGGACACACACACACACACACAAACACACACACACCACAGAGAGACATACATGCACACATACACATGCCAACACACACCACACACATGCGGACCACACACACACACATCCACACACCACACAGAGAGACATACATGCATGTGCATACACATGCCACACACACATCCACACACCACACACATGGACCCACACACACACACACATCCACACACCACACAGAGAGACATACGTGCACACACATACACACGCCACACACATGGACCCACACACACACACACATCCACACACCACACAGAGAGACATACATGCACACACATACACATGCCACACACATCCACACACACGGACCCCCCCAACACACACATACACATGCCACACACACACATCCACACACCACACACATACAGATACCACACAGAGACCCACATACACACACATGCACACTCCACACAGAGACAACACACATACACATAGGCCACACATGCATGGACATACATGCACACACCACACACATACATACAGCGCACACACACACACACCACATACACATACACACCACACACATATACACACATGGACACACACACACTGCTTCCTGGAGAAGGCAGACCCTGGACTGAGACTGGAAGGAGGAGGAAGAAGTTCCGGAAGAGCAAACAACATGGGCAGAGGCTTAGAGGAAAGAGGATATGGCAGCAGGGAAGGGCCAGCTCAGCGGACAGACATTTTCAGGAGCGTCAGTGAAGGGGTGAGAAGTGAGTCTAACAGAGGGCACACGTCATGATAGGAATGTATTAAACAACCAGGGTTTCTTGGGGAGGGAGGGGAGGAGACGCCACCAGCAGAGCTGTGCCTTACAAAGATTCATCAGAAGGGACACGGAACACTTGAGACTAAATGTTGGCTTCATTAAAAAACAATGAGAATATAAGTTTAAAAAAACAATAATGTCAACTCACACCAGCTAAACTGGAAAGAAATGTAAGTCTCTGTCAGAGAACAGCCGCCTGTGCTCCGCCGGTGGGCGTTTCATTGGCACAACCACCAGGAGAAGAGGTTGGCATCTCCTGGTGAAGTTAAAGACACACACAGAGACTTCCAGCTAAGCACCTGGGGTCCACGCCATGGGAACGCTCCCACCGGTGACGGGGAGCGTCCAGTGCCCGCTAGGAAAGCAAACCACACAGATCGAGAATCAGAGCGTGCAGCAGGAGGAGGAAGGGCGGGTCCAATTCTGCTCCGGTTCTACAGCGGGATCCCGCTCCTGAGGGAGGAGTCAGGAGCCAGGGTGTGGACAGCTGGACTGCTGGGAGGTCCTCAGGGAGGGGCCGTCAGACCGTGGGCGCCTCCGATCCCCTTATGTACAGTCCAAGATGTGCCAAACGGCAGTGCGCTGCAGACAGGCACGCAGGTGTAAACTCAGGAACAAAGTCAGGGAGGGATGAATATGAAACTCAGGGCGGCAGCCACCTCTCGGGGGAGGGGGCCTGGGCAGGACGCAAGGGCAGTCCACGCGGCTGCCAAGTGAAGCAAGTGAAAGTCGCTCAGTCGTGTCCGACTCTGCGACCATGGGATTCTCCGGGCCAGAACACTGGAGTGGGGAGCCGTTCCCTTCTCCAGGGGGTCTTCCCGACCCAGGGATCGAACCCAGGTCTCCTGCACTGCAGGCGGGCTCTTTACCAGCTGAGCCACAAGGGAAGCAGGGCTGCAAAGGTCACGAGTGATTCCCCAAGGTCGTGCTTCCTTACTGCCAGGGCACTCTGACGTGTTTATCTGGGTGCTCTACAGCTACGGGATGTATATTATTTTGATTCTACTCAATATTTCATTAAAAATAAGAAAGAAATATGAAAAATGACAGGTATTTCGGGAGAATAGAGAAAAATGGGGATTTCTACCTACATTAGCAGTTAAAATTTTGTATTATCTAAGCATTAAAAATAAAAATGAATTTTTCTTTATTTTAAATTAAACTATGGTTGCTTTACAATGTTGGGTTAGTTTCAGGTATAAGTAAAGTGATTTCATATAGTTATTTAATATATTCATTTTCAGATTGTTTTCCTTTAGTAGGTACAAGATATTGACTACAGTTCCCAAAATAAAATTATTCTTGGTACATACTTTCTATTGTCATTTTCCTTCCTCTATGTATCCATACTGGGTCAGTAGAATTTTTTGAAAGAATGGATTTTTAATATGATTATGTTGCTTAAAATGTTTTCTAAAATTGCTTGTAACAGTCTTCAAATCGCATTTTTAAATTGTTAACATTCCACCTGAGTCCCCTCAATAGGGCATGTTTTTAATTTAAAAATATTATCTCTACGGGAGTTGCAGTACCTGGTGAGCTCACAGTAAATTCTGTGAAATGGAGAGTTTGCAGTTCTAGTATTTTGGCATCAAAATGTGGAGAGATTCCAGCAGCAATGTTGTCATAGATCCTTTTGCCTCCATTCAGGGTATCGTGCTCAGCGCATATTCTTTCATGACAAAATATATCAAATGCGTCATCTCCCTTCACGATCCTTTTTATGTTTTGCTGAACATCGACTCTGTGTCATCCCAGCCTGGGCCTTCTCTAGTAGGCTATGTCCCTGCCCACACCCTCTATTTATCTGAATAAACACAGAAGTGTCACTTAAAGATTCCTCCTGGTGTGTCCAGGCATGCCAAGGTTTAAATAAAAATCTCAAAGTGAAAACAGAACTTCACCCTATACCACATCCAACTCCCGCTGGCTTCCTTAGGGATAAATTTCACTGTCTTCCACTTGTAAAGCTTTGTTTGTAAATCATCACAATAGGTGAAAAATGTTCATAACTGACATTTTGTGGCTTCCATCCATCAAATGCTTCAATTAAAGATTTCCAACTTATTTTGTACAATCACATCCAACATTTAGAGGGTTTGTTTATAATGAAAGTTTAGTACTACTAGAGGACAAGCGAGTTGCTATTTTGAGTAAAGGCTCAAACGGTTTTTTCAAATCTGGTTGATGATGAGAAAAAGGAAAGAAAGTTCCACCATGCTGACAAAATTAAACGGTAGGTTCTTTAGAATTTAACTTCGTCACCAAGTTGTTTATTTCAAGTCAGTCTGGGCGCACACATAACGGATGCTGACAGCCACTGCTTCTGTTCAGTTGGCAGACCTTGGCAGCTTGTTTGAATGCATCACCAGAACACTAGCCCATTTTTGCACTTAATTTACAAAAAAAAAAAAAAAAGTTTTTTTTCCCCTTAATTTTCTATTGAGGTATACTTGCTGTAAGTTATACATGCATCATATAGTGATTCACAATTTTTATAGGTTATAATCCACTTTTTAAAGATTTCTTTTGATGTGGACCATTTTTCAAGGTCTTTATTGAGTTTGTTACAATATTGCTTCCCTTTTTTTGCTTTTGTTTTTTGGCCTTGAGGCATGTGGGATCTTAGTTCCTTGACCAGGGATTCACCCCACATTCCCTACATTTGAAGGTGAAGTCTTAACCACTGGACCACCAGGGAAATCCCTTTAAAGGTTGTAATTCATTTATAGTTGTTGTAAAATATTGGCTACCATCCCCATGTTGTGCTTATTTTATACCCAATAGTTGGTACCTCCTGCATTTCCCCTTCCCTCTCCCCGTTAGTAACCACCGGCTTGTTCTCTATGTCTGTGAGTCTGTTCAAAGAACATTGCTTTTACCATGACACCAGCTTCACCAAAGGAATGGTGTTTTACTAGCAATGGGAAGAGTTTCAAAAGCTTTCTTTTGATGCCATGAATTAGATGAAAATGATTAAACTATCATTGGAATTAACCGGTTTTCTTTTTGAAGCCTCTGGTAAAGATGACATAAAACTGGAATAATTTAGATGATTCCAAGCTCTGGTAATGGAGCCAATACACGCTCAGCTATCGCTCCAGGGAAAGGGGCGCTGCCCGCAGTAAGGGGCGTAGCCGCTGCAGCCCCCCACCCCCAGTCGTAGACTGGTCAGCTCACCCCTGACCTGGGCTGGGATGGAGGAGCCGGCAGGGTTGAGATCAGGCTGTCATGGGAGTGCTCACAGCATTTGCCAAACCCACCACTCAATGCAGCTCCGGAGGGAGCAGCTGCTTCTAAAGGGTGAAAGGTCTGGCAAGATGCTGAGAGAAATCAGGATGGTGTCATCTCGGAGGTGGGACACCGATGGCCTCGGGGTGCGTGAGGACCACGTGGGCCCGTGTCCTCACCATCCCAGGGCAGCTCCAGGGTTTGCTGTCTTGTTATTGTTATTGAATGCCTTTGAGGGCCGTTGAGAGGAGATTGTTTTAACGATCCTGGAAGCCTGGGGGTGGGGGTGTTGTTGAGAAGGACACATGCTGGCTGATGACCCACAGGGCCTTCAACTCTCCCACGAGGGGTGTTTTCCATGTGATTTCTGCTCTGTTCCAGACTTGCCATCACTAGAAGCAGGGCCCAGAGGTCAGAAGGGACCTGAGTCCCCAGAGCTGGCAAGAGACACAGCCGGGGGTCAGCCAGGTTCATAGGGAGGCTCATGACTCCAATCTGCTTTATGGGTCGGGGGGATGCAAAATGCCACCAGGAAAGACAGAGCAGGAAGCAAAGACAGTGAACACCCAGACTCGGTCCACCTCAGGCGCAGAAAGACACTCCCGCCCGCCTGTCTGTCTGAGCCGGACCTGCTTGTGCCCAGCCGGGCTGCAGAGCCGTCCAGCCGCCACGGCGGCGCTGACCTTGGGATGATCTCCATGAAGGTGGGGCACGGTGGTCCTGGGCCCCTCCCCGACACCCTGTCCTGCAGAGGGAAGGGTGTTAGTGCCGGCCGCCCCCTCAGCAGCAGGGGTCCCGAACGGGATGCAGAGAAGCTGCAGAGCTGAGGGCTCCTTCCAGAACACGGGAGGCAGCCCTCATCCACCGGCATCAGGCCACGATGCTGCGTCCACACAGCGACAGCCGCGCCGGAGCCCAGCGGTTCCCGGAGGACCCAGCGGCCCTGCTCAGCGCTCACACGCCGTGTGGTCCCCACACACCGTCTCCCCACGGCGTTCGCTCGGGCAGGAACGCTCGGCAACCACGTGCCCTGGGACGTTGGTGTCAGAGCACACCTGGGGGCCCCGGGGCAGCTCAGGGTCCCTTCATCGTCACGGGGTTCACCCTGAAGAGCTGCTGTGATGACCGAGGGTGAGGCCTGGGTCTGGCCCCTCCTTCCCCAGCCTCCTGGGACCCTCAGACGCCAGGCTTCCAGGCATGTCCCCCAGGACCATCTGATCCCCGAGGCTCGGGGACACTGGCTGGAGAGGACCTCCCACTCCCTGGCCCACCCCGTCCTCTGCTGAAAAGGTGTCACTTCGCAGAAAGCATTTCCTGGTCAGATCAGACAGCCACTGCACAGTGGGGATGAGACAGCGTGGAGGGGAGCTGACGCCGAAACGTGATGAACACACGCACCGGAAGGCCCGGGCTTGATCCCCCTGCGTCTCAGACGCCCCATCTGACCTCCTGCTCTCCCTGTCCTCAGCTGTCCTCCCAGGATGACTTATCAAAGCGCACAGGCACCCTCTGTCCACACGTCCGCTGGCGAGCACGTCTCCTGTGAGTGCCTGGATGCAGGGGGCAGGGGATACAGACGTGGAGGCAGAGGCTAGAGGCTGGGAGGGGCCCGAGGAGGCCCTGCAGAGGGACCCGGGTGTGAGACGGACGCGGGCTGGGTCCGCCTGTCCCAGGCCTCCTGCCTCAGGGCTGGGCCCTCTGCACCCCCTCCAGCCACGCACCTGGCACCCACAAACACGCAGGAAACACTCGGAAGACAACCCTGATGCAGTGTACAAGGTGACATCACGCTGGACTGCCGGGCATTCCTGATGCTTCACCGCCGGTGACTCGGTTAGAGCTGCGGACCAGCGGAAAAGATAAATCGCCTCCCGGCCAGATGCATGGCTGGGCTGCACGCCACGTCCTGGGGGGACTGAAGACACCCTGGTGTTCCAGATATGCATCAGAAGCCTGGATGGATGGACAGACACATTTTGTTCCAAATGAACAATTAGGTTGATCAACATCGGGTTAAGGAGGAACATGGCAAGTGAGTTTGAAATGTGTCTTTCTTACCTCAGACACTACCTGTTCACTCGTATGAGTCCTGACTGCACGGATGTCGGCCCCCTGCTTAGCTTGGAGCTTGATTTAATTGTGGAATCAATGCATCACCCAGTCCAAATGTAACCAAGCAGGATCCTCTGGGCCCTCCCTGTCCTCCACCTGACTCTTGCCTGTAGAAAAACTGTAGCCTCCGAGGCCTCCCCTGAGTTCCAAAGAGTAAATTTAATCAGAAAAGTGACAGAATGCAGAAACAAAGGAAAACAGTAAGCAAAACAACACAGTAATAGTTAAGCCATCAAACAAAGTCAAGGATGTTTAGTTCCTTCAAAGACTATACGGAATATTCTGAGCCACATCCTGTGAGCTGTTTGGCAGATACTGAAATGCCCACCAGGTGGAAAACTGAATGACTGAATGCGGCCCACCAGCATGTTGGAAACAGAAGGTTTCCAGACTGGTTGGAAACAGAAGGTTGATGATGTTGACTCCCAATTACCTCACCATCAGCCAATTGGAAGAATGCCCACGAGCTGACCACACCCCCTGCAAACCTCCCCCACTCACCCTGTCTTTAAAACTGTCCCCGTGAAAGCCTTCGTGGACTTCGGGCCTTTTAAGCAGAAGCTGTCTGGAATCCTTGTTTGGCACCTGGCAGTAGACGCTGCACCTTCCTGCGCCACGGCCTGGAGTCAGTAGATTGGCTTCAGGGCGCACAGCAGAGCAGACCCAAGTTTGGTTCAGTAACACAATCGCCTTAGTTCATGGATGAGGAAACTGAGGCCCAGAAGTGGGCAGTCTCAGCCAGAGTCACAAAGAGCTTTCCGCAAGAGCTGGATCCAGGGAAAGGCATACACCCCAGTGTTCACTGCAGCCAAGACGTGGAAGCAACGTAAGTGCCCAGCAACTCAGGGATGCTACAGACAATGCGGTACATGTGCACAATGGAGCATTACTCAGCCATAAAAAGGAGCAGCGGGATGCCGTGTGCACACGTAGGGAGACCTAGAGACTGTCACGCTGAGCGAAGTCAGTCAGGCAGAGGACACACTTCATATGATATCACTTACAAGCGGAATCTAAAAACAATTGTACAAAAGATCTTATTTACAAAACAGAAGTAGAATTACGGATATAGAAAACAAGCTTATGGTTCTGGGGGGTAAGGGGAGAGAGCAGTAAATTGGGAGGTTGGGATTGATGTACACACACTACTACATGTGAATAGATAACTAGCAAGGACCACTGTGGACTTCCCTGGTAGCTCAGACAGTAAAGAATCCAACTGCCAATGCAGGAGACCTGGGTTCAACCCCTGGGTTGGGAAGACCCCTTGGAGAAGGGAATGGAAACCCACTCCAGTATTCCTGCCTGGAGAATCCCATGGACAGAGGAGACTGCAGGCCAGCCCCTCCCCTGTACCTGCCCTGGCAGGCCCCGCTTAGGGCAGCTGACTGTACAGCAGATCCAGCCCCTGGGGGAGCCCTGCGCCGCAGGGGTCTGAGGGTACCCCCTGCAGGTCAGGCTGAGCAGTGGGGTCTTGGGGCTCAGGCGGCGGCTGGACCCACCATGATGCAGGTCCAGCTCTTCCCATCCCCTCTCCTGAAGCTGGAGCTGGCTGTTTTCATGAACACCTTCCCTGACAATGACTCTTCTGAAGTTTAAACAGCCATGATTTCTCTTTTATGCCCTGGCATTTGTTTTCCCAGAAGATGATCATCCATTCACGGAGTAGTAATGATCTATTAATATGGAAAGATGGAAGAGAGAGCTGGGGTTGTGAAAGAGAACACACATTTTTATTCAAATACATTACATGGATGTTCTATTAAAATGCTCCTCTTAGAATTGACACTTAGTCACAGCCCTCTCTGGGCACCTGCTGCCAATCCTCCTTTATTATGGCCATGCCGAACAAAAGGGCTATTCAAAACGCAGGCTATTTGCAAGCCCAGGACCCTAGCATTCTCATCACTTGTTTCGTTTGGTACATCTCATCCCCCAAATGCACTTCTTCCAAAATGAATCAGACCTGTGGGTTGGTCCAGAAGGAGAAGGGGGTACTCGGTCCCAGGTCCTGCTCCTCCCAAACCTCCTCCTGGCCAGATTCTCACAACTGAAGATCCGTGTCTCTGCAAACTCTTTTCCTGACTTCTTCCTTGAGACGGCAGCCACGCTGCACTCAGGAGACGCCCCCTCCTCCCGCCCCCACCCCCACCCCCCGTCCCAGAGCGCTGCCCTCCCATCAGACGCGCCACAGCCCTGCTGGCTAGTACGTGGTGGAAATCAGGGAGCTCTGGTGCTCGAGGAGGCCTGGGTTCGAGGCCTGCCTCCCCTGGTGAGGGGCAGGGGCAGTTGATAGAGTTTCGTCAAGGGCAGCATCCTGACATGAAGCCCCCACGTGGTGGCACTGTGGAGGAGCTGAGTGCTTGGAGTGCGGGCATAAGGCTGTCTCCACGGTCCTGCCGAGGACGGAACAGCCCCCAGCTCTGCCTCCAGCCCCAGAGCACAGGGTCTCCCACTGACGTGTAACCAAGGGTGTAACCCACCCAGCCCCGAGCTTCGGCCTCAGGCAGCCACAGGCAAGGCCAGGGGTTTAGGTGGGGACAGACGCTCCCCAGGCTCCGGTGGGCTCCCCGTGTCTCTGCCCAGGAAGTGGGTCTCAGAGAACTGCAAGGCGGCCCAGGGCACACACCCCAGCATGGATGGGGGCGGGGTGGAGCTGGAGCAGGTCACCGGGGGAGTGCCGACTCCTAAGTGTCAGGGTCTGGCCTTGAACTCAAGCCGCCTGGCCCCATGGTGCTGTGCTGCCCCTGGACGAGATGATGCCTGCAAATGCTTCCCTGGTAGCACAGCGGTAAAGAACCTGACTGCCAATGCAGGAGACACAGGCTCGATCCCTGCATCAGGAAGATCCCCTGGAGGAGGAACTAGCAACTCACTCCAGTATTCCTGCCTGGAGAATCCCATGGAGAGAGGAGCCTGGCACGCTACAGTCCATGGGGTCACAAAGAATCAGACAAGACTGAGCACGCACGCACACACCCTTCACACACACATGGCCACTCCTAGCCAGTGTGACTTCCCTCCTTGTGGCCTTCCACGCATCCCTCCATACCCGTCCATCAAATAGCCCCTCCTCCAAGAGGCTGCTGGGATACTGAGAGGCTGTCCCTTCCCCCATGTCGGAGTTCATGCTCCACGACCGAAGTTTAGCTAGGGGCCCGTGTCACACAGAACCCCAAGGTCCAAGTCCTGGTCACAGCCCAGTCCTGGGGTCAGGAGACCGTTGTCCCAGACCTGCCCTAATCTGGAGGCCGGGATGAGTCGTTTTTTCAGTCTCCTTACGTAAAATGGAGAGTTTGGACTGGGTAACTTTATGTGACCCCTCCCAGGTCACCTAGGGACTAGTAATCTGCCAGAGGACCTGCCCAGTTCCCTCCCATCTGGAAACCTCTCCCCAAGTAACCTCCCCACCAGGTGTCTTCCCACAGGTAACCTCGCCCAGGTAACCTCACCCAGGTAACCTCATCCCAGGTAACCTCCTCCCAGATAACCTCACCCAGGTAACCTCCTCCCAGGTAACCTCATCCCAGGTAACCTCCTCCCAGGTAACCTCGCCCAGGTAACCTCCCCCAGGTAACCTC
>JADEYB020000018.1:2787255-2884652 GCA_015832495.2 Alces alces
GAATGGATAAGGAAGCTGTGGTGCATACACACCATGGAATATTACTCAGCTATTAAAAAGAATTCATTTGAATCAGTTCTAATGAGATGGATGAAACTGGAGCCCATTATACAGAGTGAAGTAAGCCAGAAAGATAAAGACCAATACAGTATACTAACACATATATGTGGAATTTAAAAAGATGGTAATGATAACCCAATATACAAAACAGAAAAAGAGACACAGATGTACAGAATAGACGTTTGGACTCTGGGAGAAGGTGAGGGTGGGATGTTCTGAGAGAATAGCATTGAAACAAGTATACTATCAAGGGTGAAACAGACCACCAGCCCAGGTGGGATGCATGAGACAAGTGCTCGGGACTGGTGCACTGGGAAGACCCAAAGGGATGGAATGGAGAGGGAGGTGGGAGGGGGGATCGGGATGGGGAACACATGTAAATCCATGGCTGATTCATGTCAATGTATGGCAAAAACCACCACAATACTGTAAAGCAATTAGCCTCCAACTGATAAAAATAAATGAAAAAAAACTATATAAAAACCAAAACACATGTAAAAGAGTAGGACTATCACAGAAGGAACTAGTTACTTTAATATGTAAAGTGCTTCTGTAAATCAATAAGAAGATAGATAGCCCAGATGGGGGAAAAAATTAGATGAGTTATGAATAAACAGTTCACAAAAAGGGAAAAGCATATGCCTCAAACACTTGAAGAAATGCTCAGCTTTACTAATAGTCAGGAAACCCAAATTAAAACCAAAAAAGAGATTTCAAAACATCTGTCAACTCTGATGATAAGGGTGTGCGAACATAGGCAGCTCAGTGTGCTGGTTAAGAGCATGAACCAGCTCTGGGGCCTGAACGTCTAGGTCTGAATCTCCCTTTCACCGCTTAATACACTTGAGAAAGTTTCCTAATCCTGCTAAGACTCCGCTTCCTCATCTATAAGGTGGGGTTGTTCTGAGGACTAACTGAGTTAAAATTTGTCAAGAGCCTGCTACCTAACTGAAGTAAATATATTGCTGATGGACATGTAAATGGGCACCAATCCCATGATGAGAAATTAATCTATTAAAGTTAGGAAGTAAACAGTTTCTAAACAGCAATTCTACTCTGAACATGCTCTCATGTGTGAGATGCATGTAGAACACATTTCATTGTTTGAAATCATGGAAGACTGGAAGCAACCCAAATGTCCTTTACCCAGGAGTGAAGTGAAAAAGTGTAAGTCGCTGAGTCATGTCTGACTCTCTGCAGCCCCATGGACTGTAGCCCACCAGGCTCCTCTGTCCGTGGGATTCTCCAGGCAGGAATACTAGAATGGGTAGCCATTCCCTTCTCTAGAGGATCTTCCCAACCCAGGGACCAAACTTGGGTCTCCTGTATTGCAGGCAGATTCTTTACGACTGAGCCACCAGGAAAACTCCACCCAGGACCAGTAAGCCAATTAAGGTACCACCACGTAATCGGAAATTAGAGAGAAAACAAGACAAATCCAAGAAAAATCAAGAGTGAAAAAAACAAAGATTACTGAATTTAAGAAGCAGAGAAAAGGTCCAATAAATTACTATGATGACTTCTATTGTTTTGTGTGAGAAAACAGATAAATCTCTGGAAAATGTAATTCTAAAAGAAAGAAAGAAAACAAACAAAATGCTAAAATTACAAGAATACTATACAGTTGTCCCTTGGTATCCACAGGGGACGCGTCTAGGAGCGCCCCCACCAGACACCAAAATCCGCAGACACTCGAGTCCCTTGTACAGAATGGTGTGGTATTTGCACATAACCTATGTACATCTTTTGTAGACTTTATCTTTTTATGCTTTAAATCATCTCTAGATAACTAGTAACACCTAATTCATTAAAGGTTATGCATATCGTTGGTGACTGCATAAATCCAAGTTATGCTTTTTGGAACTTTCTGGAATTTTTTTCCCAAATACTTCTCATCTGAAGCTGGTTGAAACTATGGCTGCTGACTGTGGCTACAGGAGGCCAATTGTGCAAATATTTATGTTAAAGAATTCTGAGCTCCCCACGAAATGGGACATTTTCCTGGGTAAATATAAATTATAAAAATTCTAGTCTATTGCAATGAAGAATAACAGTGCAAGGAAATGTTAAAATTTAATATAGGAACCTCCGAGTCATTCCAGGTTCAGATGGTTTCAAATAACAGATTTCCCTCCGGTGTCAGATAAATAGCTTCTGACCATTAAAGACAAAGTGCCCTGGCTGGTCTTGGAACAACATGTAACGGTAAACAGCAGGACAGCAAGGGAACCACAGAACAACCTCAGCTGTTACTGGACGCGCCACGTCCCGTTCCTCCTCGGGGCCTTGTCCCCGGGACACCGGTGCTCTGGGGCCAGCTCCGACCTGCTGAGGGCCGGCACGGGCTGCCTGAGGAGGACATGCCTGAGCTGGGGAGGACGGGCTTGAGAGGCTCCCACGCGACGTCCAGGTAGACGGAGGCGCACCTGCACAGCGGCCTGCCAGGAGGGTGACGGAGACACGGGAGCGGGGTGCAGGGAGAGAGGGCTTCGGGGCAGGCCAAGAGGTCCTGTCCCGACGGTGCCCGAGGTGGCGTCTTAACCATGAGGAGGGCTGAGGATGCCCATGGTCTTTGGGATCTTCTTTGGGGTTCTTTCCCACAGTGCAAGGGAAGAAATCTCAGTCCACTGAACAAAACCACTGTTAATACCAACAAATGGCCCATGAGTGGGTGCTCAGCTCAAATCATCCCAAGTCACGATACTTTCAGAATAGGAGCCCCATCAGATCACACACTAGTCACGTGGATGGTCCCAAAGGGAAGCATTTCTGCCCCGCCCCACTCCCCACCCACAGACGACCTGGAAGGCAGTTGTTCAAAGCCTATAGCATGTCTTTGAAAACAGGGCTCTCCAGAGGACCAGTGCCTCATGGGGATGTGCAGATGCATTCCCACCAACAGCAGACGCAAACCAAGGGAACCATGTTCACAGTATTATTTTGCCATTTTCTGAAGTTGTAGCAGATACTTTGATAAAACAGGAAGTTCCCTGGTGGCTCAGATGGTAAAGAATCTGCCTGCAATGCAGGAGACCCAGGTTTTATCCCTGAGTCAGGAAGATCCCCTGGAGAAGGGAATGGCTACCCACTCCAGTATTCTCGCTTGGAGAATTCCATAGACAGAGGAGCCCGGGGAAGTCCTCTGTCTATGGGGTCACAAAGAGTCAGACATGACTGAGCGACTAAAACTTTGCTCTTTTCTCTTGATAAAACAGAACTAATAGGTATAATGAAGGAAAGGAGGTGAGAACAGTTTCAACTTTACCAAGAGAAACACCCAGAAAACCCAAGTGATTTCCAAAGAGAAGCATAAAAAACCTGCAATTAATGACAGTTTAGCAAACCAGTCAGATTCTAAATGAATATTTTAAAACCTCTGGTTTTCCTATAAAGTAGCAATGACCAGTTAGTGCCCATAAAAGGAAAAAAGATTTCACTCAAACTAGCAACAGATAAAAAACCAAAAATAACACCTAGAAACAGCTGGAATAAAAATATATTCAGTACTTGGGTCTGGTGGCTCAGACAGTAAAGGATAAGCCTGAAATCACCCAGGTGTGATTCCTGGGTCAGGAAGATCCCCTGAAGAAGGGAATGGCAACCCACTCCAGTATTCTTGTCTGGAAAATCGCATGGACAGAGGAGCCTGGGGGGGTCCTCTGTCCATGGGGTTGCAAAGAATCAGATGCAACTGAGCATAACACATATATACACACACACACACAGTCACACACACTCTCACACACTCTCACACACACTCACACACACACACTCACACACACACACTCTCACACACACTCACATGCATACCCCCCCACACACACACACTCACACACACACACACTCACACATGGACACTCACACACTCACATACACTCTCTCACACACACATACACACTCACACACTCACACACACTCACACACATGCACACTCACACACAAACATACACACACATACACTCACACACACGCGTGCACACTCACACACACACAGAGTACATTTAATGAAGAGAAAACTCAGGTCCTGCTGAGAAAATAATTCCATCAGTATATGGAAGGGCATACCATCTTGATGGAAAGTCCGAACAGGATTCCCAGGTGGCGCTAGTGGTAAAGAATCCCCCTGCCAATGCAAGAGACTAAGAGACACAGGTTCGATCCCAGGATTGGGAAGATCCCCTGGAGGAGGGCATGGCAACCCACTCCAGTATTCTCACTTGGAGAATTCCGTGGACATAGGCGCCTGAAGGGCTATTCTCCATAGCGTCACAGAGTCAGACATAACCGAAACGACTTCACACACATGCATTGTCCGTTCTCCCAAAATAATTCAAATAGTTAGCCCAATCCCAACTAAAGTCCTCATTAAAACAACAACAACAAAACTCAGCAGCATTGCTGTAAAATATAGCCTGAAATACTCTCAGGAGATCATTTTAAAGGAAATTTGGAAAATAAAGGAATAACTTTCCCTGCCAGATACTGAATTTATTTAAAGCAATAGTTACAAACATATTGTGGTACTAATACAAATGAACAAAGCTAGTGGAGGTGATGAATTCTAGCTGAGCTATTTAAAATCCTAAAAGATGGTATTATTAAAGTGCTGCACTCAATATGCTGAAAACTCAGCAGTGGCCACAGAACTGGAAAAGGTCAGTTTTCATTCCCATCCCAAGGAAGGACCATGCCAAAGAATGTTCAAGCTACTGTACAATTGCATCCATTTCACATGTTAGCAAGGTAATGCTAAAAATCCTTCAAGCTACGCTTCAACAGTATGTGAAGTAAGAACTTCCAGATGTACAAGTTGGATTTAGAAAAGGACTGCAAGGAGATCCAACCAGTCCATCCTAAAGGAAATCAGTCCTGAATATTCATTGGAAGGACTAATGTTGAAGCTAAAACTCCAATACTTTGGCCACCTGATGCAAAGAGCTGGCTCATTTGAAAAGACCCTGATGAAGGCAAGATTGAAGGCGGGAGGAGAAGGGGATGAAAGAGGATGAGATGTTTGGATGGCATCTCCGACTCAAAGGACATGAGTTTGGGTAGACTCTGGGAGTTGGTGATGGACAAGGAGGCCTGGCGTGCTGTGGTTCATGGGGTCGCAAAGAGTCAGACATGACTGAGCGACTGAACTGAATGGATGACAATGACCAGTGGGAGTGGACCATTTTTCTTGTTTTAGGCAATGTATTTTTCTTTTACTCTGGGATCTTCAAGGTCTTTCTAATCCCTGGAGCCACACATCTCACCAGAATGTGTGAATGGATATGAAATGTACCATTCTCCCACGAAGTCCTTCTTCGTACGCTGAAGGGCTGAAAGCTTAAGCCTTTCTCATCGCAGAGGAAATTTTCTTCCCTTATTTCTTTCATTACATTTCCCCCTTCTCCTCCCTGGACCCCTCTGGAGTGATATTGCTTCTCTTGGGTCTACATTGCCCAACTCTCAACCAAACTCTTAATCTCTCTCTCTCTCTCTTTTTAAAAGATTTTCTTTGAGGTGGACTGTTTTTAAAGTCTTTATTAAACTTGCTACAACATTGCTTCTTTTTTTTATATTTTGGTTTTTTCACCACCAGGCATGTGAGAACTTAGCTCCCTGATCAGGGATCAAACCTGCACCCTCTGCATTGGAAGGTGAAGTCATAACCACCGGACCACCGGGGAAGGCCCCCCTAGCTCTTACACTTTCCATCTCTCACTGCTCTTTATGCCCCAAGAGGCTTTAATGGCCTCGCCTCTGACTCACTGGTTTGGATCTCAGCTGTGTTATCCACAGCTTCTTAGGAGCTGCAATGTTTTAGTGATCATGTTTTTTTAATTTCAATGATCTCTTTCTTGTTCTTTAATCCCCCATTTAAAAAACCAAGCCCAGTTCCTGTTCCACGGACACGATATCCTTTGGAGGCTCTCGGCGGTTGCTAATTAGAAATTTTAAATTCTCCTCTGTTTCCTGCACTAATCCTGTTTCATCGAGGATTAGTTGACCACCGGGTCATGCTGGAGATGTGATTTCGAGGCTCTGACTGCCCTGCGAACCACTCTTTCTATAGATAAGTATGTCTTTTATCCGTCTCTGATGAAGTGGCCTGAAGTGGTCCCGGAAGCGGCCACGATGCTTTTCTGTCTCAGCCGGGGGTTGACAGCTTTCTCTGTAAAAGTTTCCAGCCTTGCAGACCCTACAGCCTCTGTCTCAGCTGCCCAGCTCTGCCGCCGTGGCAGGAGAGCTGCCCTGGACGACGCGCAAGCGGGAGTGCGGCAGTGGCCGTGACTTTACCAAGCCCGCCCGTGCGTGTGACCCGTGGCTCGTGGCGGGGGGAGCCGTGGGCCCCTCCCCGGCCGCCTGGAATAATTGTTCCCACCTGCCCGTCCTGCCTTTTCAGCCTGGTCTCCCTGACGCCTGCCTGTGGCCGAGAGGCCAGCCAGCTCTGCAGCCCTCTGCCTCCCTCTCCCTCACTTCCATGGCTGCTTTCTCTCCCAGTTTGGTCCACCATGTCCTGGGGGCTTGGGGGGCTGGAGGTTGTTGTTCACCTCCAAAGTGTCTGACTCTTTGTGACCCCATGGACTGCAGCATGCCCGGCTTCCCTGTCCTCCACCATCTCTTGGAGTTTGCTCAAATTCATGTCCATTCAGTTGGTGATTCTATCCGACCATCTCATCCTCTGTAGCCCCCTTCTCCTCCTGCCCTCAATATTTCCCAGCATCAGGATCTTTTCCAGTGAGTCAGCTCTTCGCATCAGGTGGCCAAAGTATTGGTGTTTCAGCTTCAGCATCAGTCCTTCCAGTGAATATTCAGGGTTGACTTCCTTCAGGACTGACTGGTTTGACCTCCTTGCCGTCCAGGGGAGGCTGACTCACTGGGAAATCAGACCCATTTCTCTGATGTCTGTGCTGCCCGCTCAAACCTCTCTTGTCAACCCATTTTCTGCATCGGTCTGTCCCACACATATTGTGGATTTCAAAAATGTCTCAGAATTTATGATTCGCTAATAATTCATCTTTTTCTGTTCCCTGGTGCTGCTGTTTATTTTTGTCTTTTTATATCATTTACATGAGATTTGGGGCAGAAAAAGAGCTAAGCCTGTGAGTTCAGATCAGCATCCTGATCTGGAAATCTCCTGAAATTCCTTAAATCCCTACTTTTTCCAAGTCGCTTTATTGAGACATATTTTGCCTGTCGAGTCATTTGCCCTTTTCAAGGGTACAGCTCAATGATCTATTTCACTAAGTTGTGCAACCATTACCATAAATCAGTTTCAGTACATTTTCATCATCCTCTGAAATAGTTTTAATAGTTTACCTTGTGTGTACGAGTCTTTAGACGCATTGAGGACCATCTTGTGTTTTGGTTTATCGATGTCGCCCTTGTTTTGGCGACAACAGAAGGCTGTTGTTCAGCTGCTCAGCCGTGTTTAACTCTGTGACCCCGTGGATGCCAGACCACCCTGTCCTTCACCATCTCCCGGAGTTTGCTCAAACCCATGTCCACTGAGTCGGTGATGCCATCCAACCATCTCATCCTCTGCCATCCCCTTCTCCTCCTGCCTTCAGTCTTTCCCAGCATCAGAGTCTTTTCAAATGAGTCTGCTCTTTGCATCAGGTGGCCAAAGTATTGGAGCTGGTTGGATCGCCTTGCAGTCCAAGGGACTCTCAAGAGTCTTCTCCAACCCCACAGTTCAAAAGCATCAATTCTTCGGTGCTCAGCTTTCTTTATAATCCAACTCTCACATCCATACTTGACTACTGGGAAAACCATAGTCTTGACTAGACAGACCTTTGTTGGCAAAGTAATGTCTCTGCTTTTTAATATGCTGTCTAGGTTGGTCATAACTTGTCATCTGCAATAGCTGCAAAGTTTTAAAGAGACAGGATTTCAAATCCAAATTCCACACCCCGACAAAATGTAGTTCCATTGTGTAGGGACCTTATTTTCAGGGACTCAGAGAATAATCTCAAGCTGTCCTCCTGGAAAAAAGAATAATTGTGGCGTAGCATCCAGTAGAATGAGAGAAAAAGACAGGGGTGGCACTGGGGCATGAGAAACAAGGGTGAGCAGACAATTAAAACAGAAGTTATGTCCAAATAATTGCTGAGAAAATGAGGTTTAATGCCGTTGTTAGAAAATAATTCCCCAAATAGAAGGCACATAACGTTCCTAAAGTAATTGCTATAATGTGAAAGAAAATTAATAACATTCTGGAGCTCAAAATTCTGAATGATTGCAATAAAATTGTGCCAAATGCCTTGTCACATCCAAGTGATAATTTATGGCTACTGATGAACTCTTAGAGTTGGTAGAAATACGTGTTAATATTTTATTGATTAGGACCCTTTGGGTTGCATGGAACCGAAACCCAATTCAACCCAGCTCGAAAACCATGAATCTATTGTGAGGACTCTGGGGTGTCTCTCAGGACCCAAGAAGAAGACTGGGGGTGGAGCTCAGAACAGAAGGAACTGGAAATTCACACGTGTCTCCCCGGCTCACGCCTCCCCACCTCCGACTGAGCGTCCTCAGACCCACGAGGGCAGAGCACGGCCCTGAGAGCTCCTGCGCCGTGCGTCTTCCTCCGCAGACACAACACGCAACGTCAAGTTCATCTTCTCAGTTCCGGTTCCAAAACCTCTGGGGAAGACACTCACTGGCAGAGCGCCGCTCAAGCACCCACTCCAGAATCAATCAACAGGGGCCCCAGGGCAAGATCATGTGTTTTCAGGACTGATCCAGACGTGTAACAAAGTCAAGGAGGGAAGTCGTGTGTGCACGTGTGTGTGTGCGCGCGCGCACGTGTTCAGTCGCTCAGTTGCATCCAACTCTTTGCGACCTCAAGGACTGCAGTCCACTAGGCTAGTCTGTTCGTAGAATTTTCCAGGCAAGAATACTAGAGTGGCTTGCCATTTCTCACTCCAGGGGATCTTCCTGACCCAGGGATCGAACCCTCGTCTCCTGCGAGTCCTGCACTGGTAAGGGCATTCTTTACCACTCAGCCACCTGGGAAGCCCAAGGAGAGGAGTTGCATCCTTGGAAGGGGGCTGGGGCCCACCACCGTCCATCCCTGGGCTGCCTGGCTCAGCCCCCTCACTTCCATGCCCCACCTCTTCACTCCAGCAAAAGCTCCGCCGACTAGAATGTAATCAGAAATCAGATCCAGGAATTGGGAGCATTCGGGTTCCCAGGCTCCCCTGGTGCTTCAGACAGTAAAAAGTCTGCCTGCAATGTGGCAGACCCACGTCCTAACCCTGGATCGAGAAGAGTCCCTGGAGAAGGGAACAGAGGAGCCTGAGGGGCTACAGTCCATGGCGTCACAAAGAGTCAGACACGAGTGAGCAACTAACACTCGCTGTCAGGTCCCCGGGCAGCGGCAGGAAGGGGCAGACACTGGGCGGGGCCTCGAGTCCCACCTGGTGCCTGGCTCCTCGGACCAGAACCAGAATAAGCATTGTCAGCCCCGGTGGAGACCAGGGTGCAGCGACACGTGAACCCGACATTCCTGTACCTCCAGGCCCATGAGAGAGAGAGACCCCAACTCCACCAACCTCTTGATGAATCGTATGGCTTTAAGGTGAGGCCCCAGATCCTCGGGCATCCAAGTCGACGTGGACTCACACATAGTTGAAGATCTTGGCGTTTACACCAGCAACACACACCATGCCTCCTCACCCCCTGGGGGGCGGGCACAGAGACAGGCTGCGGTTAGAGGCTGTGATGAGCCCATATGTGCTCATCTGCACCAGCTGGTCCTTCCGCTTCGGACAGCCTTTCTCAGAGGTCACCCCATGACTCCTAGACTTTGGCCGCCTGCTGCTACATAAAGAAACCCCTCAAACTTGGTGACTTCACGCAATGACCGTTTTATTGTGCCCACTCTCCTGTTAGGTGGACTCTGAGACCACCACCAGGACTAGCCATTGTGGAAGGGGAGGGGGGCCTGGCCACTGTCCCCAACACAGGGCATCCACACCAGGCCCCCAGGCAGTCCAGCGTCCCATCCCTGAACCTCCCCCCAGTCCCGACGTCCAATTCCCGTCCTTCTGTCCCCCTGCCTCCCTCCTCCGCCCCCAGGCTTCGGAGACTTCCAGAACACACGAGGGGCCACTCTGCCTCTCCCGGCACGAACGGCCCACGTGGGGACCACTTCAGCAGGCGAGACGGTGCAGGATGAGCCCGGCAGAAGGTCCCGGCTGCCCCCGCCGGCCACGGCGCTGGGCAGGTCCCAGCGCGGCTGCCCCGAGGGCCCCGGCCCCTCCACGCGCACCCCATCTCCTGAAGGAAACGCCATCCCCTCGAACGGCTCACCCCGAGGATGCGAGGCAGCCGGGCCGTCGTCAGAGGGAGGGCTGAGCGGCTGCAGCGTCTGATTCATCTAACGGGCCATCCAGGGGAAGAGATGTCGGAGATGGAGTGAGGAGGCATTTGAAAAGCAGGACGGTAAACACATTAAATCACACAGAACAAATATAAGCAGTGGCTGCGCTGACAAATGCCTAGACATGAAACTTTCAGGAGGAAACAGGCCGCCCCCGAGACAGACGGGACAGACGGGGGGGGGGGGGGGGGGGGGGGGGGGCGGGCGGAAGCCGCGATGGGGGTGCGGGAGAGGGTGGGGCCTCCCGAGACAGGTGGGGCTGACCCTTGGGGAGACCTCAGTGCCTTTTGTTTTTCAGACAGTCTGACAGGTACGGGCACCTGGTTTATTATCAGGCTGCCGCTGCCGTCTATTTTCCCGCCCCATGGTGACACCCACTTGGGGATGGATCTGTCTGAAGGTGGCCCTTCACAGACGGGATGGGAGGTCAGGCTCACACCCCAGCCGGGAGAGCTTGGCGCCCTCTCCCCGTTAGCCACCAGCCCCCTCATTTCCTCTGGTTTCCGGAGCCACCCTGTGGACAAGACTCAACCCTGATTCTCTTCGCATCTCCGAGAGGGTAGCGCTGAGGCCCAGCCGTGCAGGGCAGGGAGACCAGGGCCGGACAGAGCGGTGGCTGTTTCCCTACCGAGGCAGCCTGCGCCCCGGGAGGGCAGCTCTCACTCTGGGCGCGTCTCAGACGCCTCCCCAGAGGTGACCCCCAGCTTCCTGGGCAGCGGAAGGCAGGCCTGCGTCCCAGGGGAGGCGGGGGTGGGCGTGGCCGGGCACAGGATTAAGGCTTCACTAGTGGAAGCCCACTCCAGTGTTCTTGCCTGGAGAATCCCAGGGACGGGGGAGCCTGGTGGGCTGCCGTCTATGGGGTCGCACAGAGTCGGACACGACTGAAGCGACTTAGCAGCAGCAGTGGAAGCTAGGACTTCCCCGGTGGCCCAGTCGTCAGGACTCTGCCCTTCCACTGCAGGGGGCAGAGGGTCAAACCCTGGTTGGGGTTTGATTCCACATGCCGCATGGCATGGCCAAAAAAATATAAATAAAAATAGCAAAAGACAGGAATGATCATGAGCAGGTTTCAAGTGAGGAATTGGACAGACCTGGGTTCAAACGCCAGGCCCACCGCCATCAGCTGCGTGATGAGGGACGTTTCTCAACCTCTCTGTGCCTCCATTGCTTCATCCAGAAAAGACAGTAATGAAGTAATCTGCTCCCTTGGGGGTGGGAGGAAGGTTAAACCAGGTTCAGCCCAGTTCTGGGCTGCTTGACAAGAACTCTCATCTCTGGTTATTTATATTTGTTATCTCCTATTGCAACAAATTATCCCCAAATTCAGCACCTGAAGGCAAAGCAGAGGTTTCTCTCTCACCAGGTCTGAGGGTCAGGAGCAGCTGGGCTGGGGGTCCTGGCTCAGGGTCGGGGTGCTGCCCCCCACTCCGAAGGCCCCTGGAGCTGGGGACCCACTTCCAAGCGTGCTGGTGGCGGGAGGCCTGAGTCCCTGACCACGGTGCCCCTCCAGGGGCTGGCAAGGGGTCCTCACAGGGCAGCTGACTTCCCCGGGACGAGGGGCTCAGCGCGCGGGCTTGGGACGCTGCAGGTCACCCCGTCTCCGCTGTACCCCGCTCATCAGAAGTCACTGAGTCCGGCCACACTTGGGGGAGAAGATTAGGCTCCATCTTTCAAAGGGAAGAGACGTAAGAACTCAGTGGACGTATTTTAAAGCCTCTGTATTATCGCCAGAAGAGTAAGATAAGACCGGATCTCCAGGGAGAGGAGGAAGTGGTCTCGAAAGGCAACCAGAAAGTCACTAAAAGCAACGTGCGGCCTTCTTGACGGTCTGGCCAAGAGCCTTGCCCTGCTGATCTGGGTCTTTCCGAGAAGAGTTTGACCAGATCGCCCCAGACCCTGGGGCCAGGCGGCCCCGCCCTGGGGTTGAGCGCCCCTGGGGGCCTCTTCACGGCCTGTCACCGTCCCACTGGACCGGACACCACAGGGCTGCCCACGCCGGCCAAGGAGGGGTTCCCACATGGGCGCTGGGCTCCAGCGACGCCCCCAGCCACCCTGAGGGCCACCCCCGGGGTGGAAGGCACCCTCACGTGGCTTCCAGGTGAGCCCTCGGGCATCGGCGCGGGCAGCCTCGGGAGGGAGTCTGGGACACTGCTCTAGGGGAGAAGGAGCGGGAGCAGGGCCGGGGGGACGCATCCGGCGCGGGTCCGGGAGACACAGGAGAGAGGAGGCGGTCCCCCCAGCCAGCCGGCCCAGGCCCGGACCACTCACTGCGCCTCCGTGCGCCTTCCCCAGCTGGGCGGGGCGGGGTGCTGGGCGCCCCCACCAAACCCAAAGCAGACACTGCCCCCGTCTCCCCTCCCCCGGCCGGCCAGGTCTCCTTGCGGGGCGCACCCCCGGGGTGCTCAGGACCGCGCAAGACAGGGGCACTGGGGAAACACAGTCAGGGCGAGCGAAGGGGCGGGCCAGCCTCACGCCCGCGTCACACGGGCCACACGCCACACGCCTGGTGGAAGGAGAGGCCCACGGTGACGCGGGGCGCCACGGCGGGAGCATGCCGCATGTTGCTTAAATCACACGGACGAGAGGTTTAAAAAGACCCCTGAAAACAGGGGCAGCCACAGGTTGAAAAGAAAGTAATTGTAGCACAGCAAGAAGGGGGGAGGGAAGGCAGTCTGTCCGTCCACCCTGGCGGCCCCAGGCGAGACCTCATGGGGTAACCAGGGGTCAGCGGGGTGGGGGAGGACTCTGAACCTGGATTTTCCGCCTCCTTGGCTAGAAGCTGTGTCCTGACCTAACACAGGTGGAGCCAGCCAGACTGACGCATTTAAACCTGGAAAACAAAGCAAAAGTGCTCTTCAGTTTCTCAACAATGTCTCAAGTCACACCCATCCCCCCAGGGGATAACGGTTTCCATCATGATCAATATCCCGAAGACACTTGGGGTTTCTTTGGCAAAAGACAAAAACCAGGTGTCCCGAGAAAAGCCCGCCTCTCCAGTCCAGGTGTGGGTGCGTGGCGCGGGGACGGGTGGTGCGGGTAGGCACGGAAAAGTCCGTTTCCATAGTGATAAGAAGCCAGCCTTGGGCTGCTCAGTAAAGGACAGATTTGCAGAAAGGATATATTCTCAAAGTAAAGGTGCTTTTGGGGGGCGTTTTAAGAAAAATAATGTGGTTTTTTTTCCCCCAAAAGAGCTTGAGGGGTAAGTGCTGATGATTCACCATCTCCCAGAGTTTGCTCAGACTCATGTCCATTGAGTCGGTGATGCCATCCAACAATCCCATCCTCCGTCACTCCCTTCTCTTCCTGCCCTCAATCTTTCCCAGCATCAGGGTCTTTTCCAGTGAGTCAGCTCTTCACATCAGGTGCCCAAAGTACTGGAGATTCAGCTTCAATATCAGTCCTTCCACTGAATATTCAGGGTTGACCTCCTTTAGGATGGACTGGGTGGATCTCCTTGCAGTCCAAGGGACTCTCAAGAGTCTTCTCCAACACCACAGTTCAAAAGGATCAACTCTTTGGCACTCAGCCTTCTTGATGGTCCAACTCTCACATCCATACATGACTACTGGAAAAACCATAGCTTTGACTAGATGGACCTTGGTTGGCATAGTGCTGTCTCTGCTTTTTAATATGCTGTCTAGGTTGGTCATGGGCTTCCCTGGTGACTCAGATGGTGAAGAGTCTGCCTGCAGTGCAGGAGACCTGGTTTCGATCCCCGGGTCGGGAAGATCCCCTGGAGGAGGGCATGGCAACCCACTCCAGTAGTCTTGCCTGGAGAATCCCCAAGGACAGAGGAGCCTGGTAGGCTACAGTCCACGGGATCGCAAAGAGTCAGACACGTCCGAGCGACGAAACGCAGCACAGGTTTGTCATAGCTTTTCTTCCAAGAAGCAAGCGTCTTTTAATTTCTTCGCTGGTTAAAGCACTTGTCTAGTACACAGGAGCTCCTGAGTTCAAATCCCAGTGGTGCCTGGGATGGCTGACTTAGATCAGGCGTGAACCCAAAGCATCAGTACACACAGAGGCCTCCCAGCCTGTGGTCAGATCAGCCGGAAGCAACTCGGCCCCTCGGCTTCTCCAAGAGGAATGAGGCTGGTGACCGTCCCACCCTGCAGACATGTAGAGGGATCAGGAGTCCCTCCGGTCAGGGTGGCAGCCTTGACAATGACAGAGACAGACACGGATCTTCTGAGCTATAGACATACTCTGAAAATGGTTCTGGGAATGTTTGCATTGTTATATGTTCACATGTCTATAAAATTCATACCCACCCACTTAAAACACTCTGGAAAATATTTTCTAACATGCGGAAAAAATCTTTTACATGAAAAGTTTCGGTGTTTGAGCATATTTGCGTGCGTGTACATGAGCGCACATGTGCATGCAGTGTGCCTGTGTGTGTGCGTGTCCCACATAACAAGCACGGACGTCTCAGGGAAGGTGGAACATGCACCAGCCACGTCCTCGCGAGGACCTCACGGACGTTGTGGAGTTCACCTCCATGGGCCCACTGCCCTCTGTGAAACCATCATCGCTGATGTCATCAAAACCAAGCACAGAAGTGGCCAGGCTTAGAACCAGACTTCCACATAACAGCATCACACAAATCTCAGCCAGGATTCCCCCAAAATAGAGACATACAATCAAACTACGCTCACTAAAAGAATATGTTTAATAATATTTTAGCGAAAACAAAATGTTGATTGAATGCGATTTAATATTACTTTAGCAATATGTTACCTCTTGATTTCAAAGTTTCTCACTTTCAGTAGAAAGCTCTCAGAATGCACCTCCTCGTGTGTAATTTATAAGTGAACAGTTACACTTCTGACTCAATTCGCTTTTGGCTGAGAAGGGGGACCCAGTTTCAGACTCTGGAGTCACAGGTTTGGGGGGCGGCAGGGCACACTCTGGGGCCAGGTGCCCGAGTCCAGGTCTGGCCCCAGCACACAACAGCTGCGTGACCCTGTACCGCTCTGCTCGGAGCCTCTGTTTCCTCATCCAGGAACTGGGTGGTACCAGGCCAGCCTCGGAGACAGATGAGACGAGACAGTTAGAGAAACCCCCTCAGCCCAAGATCTGGGAGAAGTCCTAGGCCTCTGTTCACTGTGGAAATGGATCTTACGGGAGAATTTCTTTTTCAACAACCTAAAAGCAGCTAGCCCTCCAAACACACACCACACATACACACACACCCCACACTGTGCACCCACACAGAGTCACCCAATCCGTACTCCTTTCAGCTTGAATCCAGGTAACAAACCACAGGACCAACCTTCCAACACAGGTGGTCACCATCACCATCTCAGAAGTTTCCATTGGACACACCTGATCCGTTTTGAGCCCTCACAATCCAACAAGCCCAAATGTTGCACCATTTTACAGCTAAGGAAGTTGGGTCAAGAGAAGAGTGACCAGACCAAAGCCAAACAGCTGGTCCGTGCAGAGATGAAAAGGTAAGCTTTACCTGTGTGACTCCAAAGCCTGCGCCAACTTCTAACCCTGACCCATCCCCAAATCTGCAAGTCAGCCCAGATTCATGAGATATTCCCCCCAAGAAAGTTGATCCTTAACATGTACAGTTACATGGGACCTCTCTTTTAGATTCGTAAGATTCATGTGAATAAATCCACAAGCCCTGAGAGGCTCACAGACACCACCCTGTCTTCAGGGGGCCGTGGTCTCTGGGTCAGCCCTGTCCCCGCGACAGGCAGAGGACAAGCCGGTGACCCGATGACCCCAGAGGCAGCCAGCATGGAGACAGAGCCCTAACGAGCAAGAAACGTCCTCCCCAAAGACAAGTCCCCAAATAGTGGACCAGATGCCTAATGAATTCTGCAGCAAAGAATGGAGCTTAATGACTGACGATAAAATAAACGGGGGAAAACTAGCACTCTCTCCAGTCCCCACTCGGCAGTAAGGGACCAGCAATTGGAGCATCTCCCTAAGTATATGGCATCATTAAGGAAATGCCGAATCCGGGTGCTCTGGGGAGGGGGGTGGGGAGCGATGACCCTGGCAGGCCCAAGGAGGGTTCTGAGCAAATAGCCCTTAGCTATGTGCACAGAGGGGTCTCCTGTGGTCCAGGCAGGACAGAAGGGGCGGGGGTCCAGAACGAAGCCCACGGGGGGCGGGGGCCAGCAGGGTCTGCACCCTCGGGGATCAGAGTCCAGGGGTGGGGCTGGGAAAGAGGTGACATGGTGGGGAGGGTCCCAGCCCTCGAACAGGGCAGAGGGAGGGGCGGGGTCCACTCCCTGGATGGGGTGCATTCAGCTTCAGGGCTGGGCTCCAGGGGGCAGCGAGCTGGGGGCACTTCAGGGACAGCGTCTGGGCCGAGAGGGAGCTGATTCCTGGGAAGGAACACGCAGCCAGTCAGCTCAGAGGCTGCCGGGGATGGAGGCTTGTCGGGATCCCGCAGCTGCCGGGGTCTCCCAGCTGAGCAGGCACTATCGTGGGCATCTTCAGGACCTGGCAAGGCTGCCAGTCCACGGGACACTCTGACCCCTCCCTCCACATGGTCCATAAGGGCCTCTCCCCCGCCCGCTTCTCCCTGGATCACCCACGTCTAACGCTGCTGCCCACACACTCACGCTCACGCAGCCCCTTGCAATTCCCGTGGGAGAATCCAGTCCAGCCCGAAAACACAGTGGGCGCCTCCTGAGTGCCCGCACGGTGCCATGGCAGTGAGCTCGGAGGGGAGAGCAAGCAGGAGCAAACAGACCGCAGGCCAGCAGGCTGCAGCGCTCGCCAAGGAGGGCGGTGTAGGGTCCGGGGCTCAGAACTCTGAGGAGGCGACGCTGAGCCAAGAACTAACGGGGATGAAAGGGCGACCCATGCAGACATCCGCCGGGACACGCCAGGCCCCGGGGCAGCTGCGGGAGGTGTGCTTGCTGGACGGCAGTGGGCTTCCGCTGCGAGGAGGGCAGAGGCCTGGGGAAGAACGGGCTAGAAACGCGGGCGGCCGAGGCAGGCTTCGAGGACGGGCTGCTTCCATCTGCATGGACGCGGATGCGGAGGGCCCAGGGCGGAGGAAACTCGGTAGGTAGAGAAACAGGGAGGGGCAGGGGCTGCAGAAGAGGCTTGAGTGCGGTTAAAGATAAATTACTCACCAGGCGCCCGTTGAAACCAGTGAGACGGACTCCATAGAAGCCACTGCAGTGGGGAGAGACCTCAGCACCAGTGGGATTTGCAGCCGAAGAGTGCAGTGGGGGGTATCGGGGATCGAGGCAGGAAGCTACCAGGAGGGGCTTGATTCCACCCCAAGGGGACGGGGGCTCTTGCCAAGACGCCCGGCACGATGCTTGCTCAGTCTGGCGCGAGCCACATCCCCGTCCCGCAGACCATTCTTCCCAATCGCCGCAGTCACCTGGCCTACGGTCTGTTTGCTCTAGGTCCTTCTCCCCTCGGGGCTCACTTAGATGCCAACGGGCGTCTAGGCCATCAGAGGAGCCTGACTAGTTCAGTCCAGCAGGGCGTCTTTGCCAGGAGGCAGGAGGGGTGGGTTTTGGCCCGAGGTGCAGGGCCTGCCTTGGTGGAAAGGTCGGTCTGTCCCGGGGCAGAGAAATACAGCCCGGGTGCCGAGGCCCGCAGCACGCTGAGGATGACGGCTGGAGTGCAGAAGTTACCACGGGCCCCGCGGGCAGAGGGTGATGCTGTGATCCCTTCAGCTTTCCTGACAAGGCGGTGAACCTGACCACCACACCCACGCGCCTCTCCTTGCAGAGGGAAACTGGTTTCTCTGCATCACCATCATCCCAGCTGGGCTGGGAGACCCTGGGGGTCGTGTGGGGGAGGAGGCAGGAGTCTTCCACATGCCCGGTGGGAGGGGCCTGGGTGACCCTCCAGCGCCCCCTTGGCTCCTGGTCACCCCACCCTGGCGTGGTCCAGGGAAGCTGCGCTCTCGCTGCACCGACAGGGCGCCTGCGGACGCCGGGAGTCGGGATCCGGTGGGGGAAAGGACCAGGGACCGGCCGACGGCCTGCGGATCCCAGACTCCGCCCCGAGACCCAGATACACGTCCGGACGTCGCCCCTGGAGCACGTAATGTGCGGTGAGAACTGTGGCTGTTCTCAGGACGCCGTCCGCACAGCAGCGATTCTCGAGAAGTCGCTCACAAAGGCACTTCGTAACCCCAGACGGCCGTCCACACAGCCCAGCGCAGGCTACAGACATACGGGGGTGGGCCACTCTCCGGGTCCCCTCTGGGTCCTGAAATCCCTGCCCAGCTAACCCCAGACCAGCCCGGGTCTCGGCGGGCTTCCAGGAGCTGAGCGTGGCTGCGGTGCTCCGCCACCAGCACCCTCCCTTCGGGGGCGGTATCGCCCACCAAAGCCGCAGTGAGCGTCTCATACTCACTGCCCTGAGCTGGATTAAGGGCAGCGCACCCCCTGCTCCTTGTGCTGATTCTCCAGGCGGCCCTTCTGGGGGCACGGGGAGGGGAAGGGCTCCTTTCTGGGGTCCTGCATTTCCTGTTTTGAAGCAGCGAAGACCTGGCCTGGGGCGGCCTCGGGTGCCCTGCTGGTGGCCTCGAGTTCCACGCCCTGGGCTTTGAGGCTGAGTCTGTGACCGTCGTACATGGAGACTGACTGCCTGAGCAGATGCTAACGAGCAGGAGGGGACGGAGGCTGAGGGCGGGGGGTAAGGGGTCTGAAGCGTCCAGCTCCTGCTGAGCCCGTCCGCGAGGGGACACTGGGGTCCCATGCCGAGCAGGTGAGTCACGAGCCCTCCACACCCATGGACAGAGGTCCAGGGAGTCCGGGAGACCCCCAATGACTCAGCAAGCTCAGCACCGCCAGCGAGTTCTAGATCCTGAAGTCGTTTGTCCGTGTGGACTCACGGGTCCCAGAGATCGGAGGCCCACATCAGGGCGGGATTCCAGGGGTCCGGGTGCGGGGACCTCTGCAGGGGAGGGGACAAGGCAGGTGTCGGGGTGGAGCCGGCTCCTCTGCCAAGGTACCACCCCGTCAGGATCCCGCCTTCGGGAGTCACAGAGGCCCCAGAGCTGGCGGTCCACCAAGGAGGGCCGGGCAGTCAGCAGTCCACGGACCAGGCGAGGGCTGGGGAGCTTTGCTGAGAGGTGTGGTCCAGGCAAACCCGGGGGCTGTGTCTGCAGGGGGTGGGGGACTCCAAGCACCAACAGCAAACACCCCAACTCCAAGTGGACACAGGACGCTGAGCCGCTAGCCCTGGGGTGTCCAGCGCGCTGGGAGGCTGGAGGGCACGGGATCCTGGGCAAGGCACAAATGTGGGCAGTGGTGGCCTTTGTTGTCTTGCCTAAAGGCACAGCTGGGGGCGGGGTGTGTTTCTGGGTGAGGAGGCAGCCCCTCCGCTGGGGGTTGATGGAATAAGTGATGGAAGAGAGGGAGGCAGGGGCTGGGAGACCAGCCCGGTGGCAGGTCTGGGAGACGGGGCGCAGCTGCCAGGGCAGAGACCTCAGCTGGTCTATCAGCACCAGCATCAGGGCGGAAATCCTCCTCCATCTGAGGAGGGTGCAGGGGGCCCAGGGTCTCAACAACCCACTGGTCAGGAGCCTCTCCCCCTCCCGCGGCCCTGTGGGCACCCTGCCCACTGGCCCCGCTCCTTGGTGTGAGGGGCCAACTGAGCAAGGAGACAGGAAGCGGGGGCGGCCAAGGCTAGACCCCAACCCAGAGCAGAGGGTCAGTGGAGCGGGCACGGAAGTGGTGGGGGGTGCAGGCCGTGGGGGTTGGGGGACACTCGCCAGAACCACAGGGCGAGCAGCGGGAGCCCGCACCCTATGACGAGTCTCCCGTCACTCAGGGACAACTGTCCTTGAGAGGCCAGAGGAGCCGCCAGCCTCACTTGACCCCCGCCCCCCAGCCCACTGGCCGCCCTTAAACCTCCCCTCCTTTCCGGTGAGCATGGGTTGGATCACAGCTGAGAGGCAGGACTGGTGGTGATCCATCGCTGAGTAATTAGCTCTCCGAGTCATGCTCCCGAGTTAATACATTGTCCACCAGCTTTTCACACAGAAGCATTCATTCATTGTAAGTTTTTTAAAAGAAGTCATGCGCTGAGCCAAATATGAATTGTCACCAACTTCCACCAGCCCAGTGATGGAATTCGCAGACATGCAAACACCCTGAAGTGAGTAGCCCTTTAAAAAAAAGCCGAAATTGCTATTTTATTGACCTCTGAGTCAATAAACTTCATAACATTTCAGTCACTGGGTTGTTAGAGAACGTGTGTTAGGTCTCTGGCCCCCTCGTGGCTGGTCCTGCGGCCTCTGGGCGTAAGACAGGTGGCACCACGCCAGTGCCAGCCTTGGGTTCCAGAACAGGATGGCCCTGGCACAGACCCCGAGCCAGGGAAAGAGACTGGCGGTCTGCCCCTGACCTCCTTGACTCCTTCCTCTGTCAGGATCTGGAGCATCAGACCCGCCAGTCCTCGAACTGCCCACCAGGAAGGATGCTCGGCCAGGCTCCCCGGAGGAGGGAAGGAAGCCCCATGCAGGTAGCCCCCGGGGACCAGTCAGTGCAGCCCAGCCCAGCACTGACGCTGGCCGGAGCTCTGGAAGGCGCAGGAAGAGGGCGCGGGCCCGGGGAGGCCCCGGGGCCCCTACTTTCCTCCGTGATGTGTCACCCAGACACCTCTGGGTGTCACCTGGTTTGACGGCCAGGCTGGAGTGAACTGGGCATGGTGCCCCCTCTGGGAAAGGAATCTTAGGAAGAAGCCTGGCTCTCGAGGATTCAGGTCACTGGAAAGGCCGATGCTAGCAACCTGAACCAAAGGATGAGGTAGGCAGGGGTGCCCGCCACCGTGGAGCCCAGCCTGGAATACTGGCCTGGCCTAGGGGCTTGGAGAACTCGCAGGTCTCCAGCAAAGGGTCCTTGCCTGCTCTTAGCTAAGGCCCCTAGAAGAGGGGGCCAGGCCCAGACCCCCAAGGAGGGGGAAGACCAGGGCCTCTTCCCCACAGAGGAGGACCGGGGCAGGGCAGCCCGGCGGAGCTGTTGCCTTGACCGGTTCCGCAGATCCGTGTCGTTCCGGCAGCAGGCAGCCCCCCAGGTAGACACCGAGCCCCCAGGAAGCGCCCCTCCTACCCCAGGAAGGCAGATGGAGTGGTCACCTTCTCGGGCCCGGCAGGTATTTATGGTTTGTTAACGTTCCAGCGACAACCCTCTCTGATGAAGCCGCCGGCTTGTATAAATTAATGACCTCGGAGGGCTGAGCAGAGCATCTCAGTCCTGCTGGAAATACCGCAGGTCAGCAAAACGACCGCACTCAACCCCGGCGGGAGGAACAGTCCACCGCAGTGGGGTCCGCAGGGGCTCTGGGACCCCGGGCAGCCCGTGCAGAGACCCCCACCGGAAGCTTCGATGGAAAGAGCCCTCCTGACTTGGGGGAGAAGCAGGAGGAGTCTGATGCAGGAGCAGGAAACCCAGCCCGGCAGAGGCTCCGCACTCTAGTCCTCCCTCACCTTTGCCTATGCCCTTCTCTGTCCCCATAATGCCCTATTCTATCCAGCAAACTCCTATTCACCCTTCAGGCCCCTGCTGTGAGGTCCCGTTCTCTGCCAAAGGGTCCCTGACCCTGGATGAGCCCCCAGGGTGCCCATGTCAGCTTGTCAGATGAGCCCCTCTGTCGCTTCATTCACGCCTGGGGGCTGACAGCCGACAGAGACCCAGTGTGACAAGTCCTAGGGCTGCTCAGGCCTCTGCTCAGGGCTTAAAGCAGGGTGTGCATGAGCCCAGAAGACCAGAAGGAGCTAGGACTCCAGGACCCGGGGTGAGGGGGGTGGGCTCTGTCATGCCCTGCACTCCGACTGCACCCAGTCACCAAGCCTTTGGTCAGAAGACAAGGAAGACACCGCCCTCCCGCAGGGCCCAGGGAGCCCCGAGGGCAGAAGGGTGGGGGTAGGAGGCGCCTCCTCACCTTTCCAGAGCAATTATTACCCCGGAATCTTGAACCACACGTCTTTCTTAGGTTTCCAAATAAATTACTGCATTATGACACTTTAAGTTGACAAGTAAATCTTATTATAAGATGTAACGACACCATAAAAGACATCTTATTCATTCCTCCAGTCCTCTCATCCCGCTGACACTTCATTACAGCTCCCGCGACGTGGAGAGCTAACACATTAATTTGGCAAATCAATGGAAATCTTTCACGAGCACAGTTTCTCAGCTCTGGCCCGGCAGCCCCGGGGGGCACAGAGGGCAGGGACCCTCAGCCCAGGGTGGGGGTCCAACTCAGGGGGCCGGGACTCGGCTTCTCCAACAACTGGGACCCTCTGCGTGAAGACCCACGTGGGGAGGAGATCCCGCCCAGGCCACACCCCCCAGCCCCTGCCTCAGTCACTCCCATCCACCACCCCAGGCGCCTCCCACCACCGCTGATGCTGTGACCTTGAGGAAGTCACCGGCCCCGCCCCCACCATCCTGGGCCTGCCCTGGGGCCAGGGAAAGATGAGCCAGGGGACGCTGGCCTGCTGGTCCCAAGGACGCTGTCTGGATAAACAGACAGAAGTGACCAGGGAGGCCCAGACAGGTGTGGCCGGGACACTCTGCCAGGACCCAGAGGGCGAGGCTCAGGGACACGGGGAGCCGGCCCCTCCCCAGCTCCTGGGACTCGCCCCACCTCCCCGCTTCCTCTGTTTCTCGGGTCCCTACTGGCCTCCACCACCGTCATCGGGGAAAGGCACGTGTGGACCCAGAAATGTCACGCCCAGAATACATGTGGGCCTTTCTCGTCCCCCGCCGGACACACCCGTCCCGGGCCCACAGGCAGCCCTCCTTTCGCGGACCCCATCCTCTGAAACCAGGAATCGATGTGGTTCCTGCATCTTCACACCTGCCTCTAATTTGGAAGTTTCGCTGTTCAGAACAGCTCAAACGGAAGTTGTGGTTTTTGAGGCTGATCATTTTTCCCTTCTTCCCCTGAGCATTAGCAAAATGCCAGACATTTCTAAGCAAATTCTTTGGAATAAAAGCAGGAAATGGTCTTCAGAGTTTCGAGGAGAGAACAGGGAATGAGGCCAGAGATGGGCAGGTGTGCCCACCACACCACGCCCCCACTGCCTCCTTGACAGCCCCCAGATGAAGCTCACGTCCCCTCGAAGTGACCGGAGCACGCCTGGGCACCATCCTGGCTCCCCGTGGCCAGGAGCATGGTCACCCCCCCGGGAGAGCTGCAGGAAGCCCTGACCGCTGGGGCTCGGGGCCGGGTGGGGGGCCTCCTCTTCTGGCTGAAGGCTCCGCTCCTGCCGCTTCTTCCAGCTGACACCAGGGCTCTGTCCTAGAAGACGGCTCCTTGCCTGGAGGAGGGCACAGAGGTGGCAGGTCCTCCGCTATCACCTAAGGCCAGTGTGGGCGCCAGTGCCAGGTGGGACATCTAGAGGGGGAAGAGGGTCCCCAGGGACGGGAATGGAGGTGTGCACAAAGACCTTGACAGTGGACCTTACAGAAGGATTTCTCATCCAGAGAATGACCTTGTGTGCAGAGGGAGGGTCCCAGCAAAGGCAGAAGACTCCAGGCCAAGGTGGGGCCGGGAGAGGCGCTTCAGGCGGGCTCCCGCATGCAGGGAGAGCAAGGGGGTCACCAACCCTGAGACCCGGAAGGCATTGTTCTGAAGGAGGCAGAGCAGCCACAGCCAGGGGTCCCAGAAACCCCTGGCCACCGACCCCTCCTGCCCAGGGCCCCGGGGTCCTCTCCCGGGGCGCCACCCTCTGTGGTCACGGCCCTGTGAGCGCGTGCCCGGCAGGGGCTCAGGCTCCGCCAGCCCCGTCCACGGCCGTCTCCCCCCACCCCCCGCTTCTGCCTAGTGCTTCTCTGCAGAGCTCACAGGGTCATCTTTGGGCTCACAAAATTAAATATCTGAAAGATGTGAAGAACTTATCTCGGTTTCTATGGCAACGGGAGAATAATTCACATTTCCCAGGCAAACTGAAGGAGAACAGATTTTTCTTTGCCTTGTGGGTGGCCAATTATTTTTAATAGCCGGGTCAGGGCGGCTGTCCCTGGGCCCCTCTCCCCATTGGCATCCCCAGACGGCGGCGCGAGCCGGGTGAGGACAGTGGCCCGTGAGAGGTTATTAGGAGACTCCAGCCTGCAGACTGAGGCAGGGACCAGCTGCCCACCCCTTGTCACCCGGGAGACCAAGGCCAGGCTGTGACCATCTCTTCCCTGCAGCCTTGGCCCCACGGGGCAACCTAGGAGGGTCACTGCTGGGGAGGAGTGGGCTCGGGGTGGCGTCTCCCTGGGCTCCGACATCACCGTCCTTACTCACTGGGTGAGCTACGACAGCCTTCCTGCTCTCCGACCCTCAGGTGCCAAGCCCTAGAGCGGACACCTGGTCCCTGCCAGCGGGGTCGCTGTGTGGATGCCTGGGGTCCAGGCCGGCCCGGGGCCCGCAGGCTGTGTCGTTGTTGTTCAGTCGCTAAGTTGTGTCTGACCCTTTGCGACCCCATGGACTGTCACACACCCGCCTTCCCTGTCCTTCACTGTCTCCCGCAGTTTGCTCAGACTCGTGTCCATTGAGTCGGTGATGCCATCCAACTATCTCATCCTCTGTCGACCGCTTCTCTTCCTGCCCTCAATCTTTCCCAGCAGCACGGTCTTTTCTAATGAGTCAGTTCTTCTCATCAGGTGGCCAGAGTATTGGAGCTTCAGCTTCAGCATCAGTCCTTCCAAAGAATATTCAGGATTGGTTTCCTTTAGTATTGACTGGTTTCATCTCTGCTGTCCAAGAGTCTTCTTCAGTGCCACAGTTCAAAAGCACAGGCTACAGGGCCCTGGCAAGTCCCATGGCCTCCCCGGAGGCCCCAAACATTGTCATTCATCCGCTCCCACAGAGGCCTGGTGGGGACCACCCAGAGCTCCTGAACAAGTGATCGTGGAGCAGGTATAGCCCAGGCTCTGAAGGAACAAAGCGGTGGGTGGGGAGAGGGAGGTGACTGATTTCAGGCCCTGGCTCTCGTGACCATAGGGGCCGTGACCCCGGCCACCCTCCACGGCGCTGCCCCCCAGCTAACGTCCGCCCCGTATCAGAGAGACAGAGGCGAGCGCCCGCAGGCCTGGACGCTGCTGGGGCGGCCACTGTCCTCCACACTGACGCTGCCTCCGCCCGCCTCCGTGCGGCGCCTTGGAGCCAGGAGGCCTGCCTCCTCCCTGGTCATCTTGGTTCTGATCTGACGCCCCTTCGCCAGCTCAGCTTCAAGTCCCCGTCTTGGTTGCTGATGATTTTTCGTCTCAGTCTCAGCTGGCCTCCCCTAGAAACCTCTCTCCTCCCCTCCCTCCATCCTGTCTTCCCGGGCTCCTGATTTCTGAGCAGGCGGAGGTCTGCAGAGCCATTCCCCCACCTCCATCCAAGAGGAGGCTGTGGTCTTCTGACAGTGAGCACCACTCCCTTTCTCTCTGTTTATTTTTAAGATAAATCTACTCCCAGTGTGGGTCACTGAACACTAAGGCCCTGATCACAGGCTGTAATTAACCCAGACACTGAGGTCCACGTTTTCTTCTATGACACCCAAATCCAGTTCAAAACCACATAAACATGGGGCAGCCCAGTGCTAATGAGTTCTAGATAAAAGCTGAATTATAAACGCCAAGGCACATGGAGGCGCCTAGGGCCCTGTGAACTCTCAGCCTGCAGTCTCAATGGAAAAAAATAAAATGTTAAAAGCAGCAAATACCCCCGCCTGTGGCTGCATCCCTGCTGGGTGTGGGCCATGGGTCAGGCTGTAGCCAGCAGCGGCTCCCGGGGGCCCAGGCCCTGCTATCAGGAGACCCCAGGACCACTCCTTGGTTAAAGCCCCACCAGGAGCCTTTTCAGGTCCTCGGAGATGCAGAGCCCCTGCCCAGGCCTCGGGAGCAAAAAGTCAGGCCCCACCTGTGAAAGTGGGGGCCAACCTGGCGCCGTCCGAGGCCGGACGGGTGCAGCCAAGGCTTCCAGCCCCGACCCCGGCTGGGTCTGGAGCCCCCAGCTCAGGTGTTGTTTTGCTGAATTCTGGTCACTGGGGTTTAGTAGTGGTGATTTAGTCGCTAAGTCGTGTCTGATTCTTGCGGCCCTGTGGACTGTAGCCTGCCAGGCTCCTCTGGCCATGGGATTATCCAGGCAAGAATACTGGAATGGATTGCCATTTCCTTCTCCAGGGAATCTTCCCGACCCAGGAATCGACCCCAGGTCTCCTGCGTTGCAGGCAGATTCTTTACTGACTGAGCTACGAGTGAAGCCCGCGTGTAGTAGAACAGGCTGTAAAACCACCTGGCATGCTACCTTTGGAGACGGAGATGAGTGATCACCTGTTCAAGGTGTTCAGTGATTATTCTCCTACTCAGTTTTTATTTCCTTCCTGAGTCAATTTTTGTAATTTGTATTTTTATTAAAATTCTCCATTTCATCCAGGTTTTCAAATTCATAGGTACAAGGCTGCTCATAGAATGCACTTATTTTTTTTTAATTTGTATGTTAATTTGCTTGTTTTTGGCTGCACTGGATGTTCGCGGCTGTGCCCCGGCTTTCTCTAGTTGCGGCGAGCGGGGCGCTGATCTCTAGCCGCAGTGCTGGGCTTCTCGCTGTGGTGGCATCTCTCGTCGCAAGCACAGGCTCAGGACTTGTGGTGCACGGGCTTAGCTGCCCCCCAGCACGTGGGATCTTCCCAGAGACTGAACCTGTGTCTCCAGCACGGGCAGGCAGACTTTTAACCTCTGGACCACAAGGGAAGTCCTGATTTTTTTTTTTTTTTAATTAATAGACTGGAGTTTTTAGAGAGGTTTTTGAGTCACAGAAAAATTCAGAGGGAAGTACAGAGATTCCCCATGAGCGCCCTCCGCCCACACGTGTAGGGCCTCCCCCACCATCAGCATCTCTGCCAGGTGGACACCTGTTACCTACATGGACACGTCACCATCGCCCAAGCCCACCACTGACCCTAGGGGTCACTCTTGTACTGTACGTTCTGTGGGTTTGGGCAAATACCTCATGACATGTATTCACCAATATGGTGTCATCAGAGGGTTTTCACTGCCCTAAAAGTCCTCTATGTTCTATCTGTTCATCCCATCCTTCCTGCCACCCCCACCCCCGACCCAGTCCCTGACATCCACTGGTCTTCTTACTGTCTCCATAGTTCTGCCTTTTCCAGAAGGTCATCGAGTTAGAATCATACAGTATGCATCCTGGCTTCTTCCATTTGTTAATGCATTTGAAGTTCCTGCATATCTTTCCATGGTTCAAAAGCTTGTTTCTTTTTAGCACTGAACAATATTCCATTGTCCGGATGGACCCCTGTTTATCCACACACCTACTAAAGGACATTTTGGTTGTTTCTAAGTTTGGGCAATTATGAATCCATACTGGTCTGTAGGGTTTTGCGTGGGCATAAGTTTTCAACTCCTTTGGGTAAATACTAAGGAGCGTAACCGCTTCATCATATGGTTAAGAGTGTGTTTAGTTTTGTAGGAAAACAACAAACTGTCTTCCAAAGTGGTCGCACCACATGTATATATTGGCATATTAGTCAGCCACGAAAAGGAATGAAATAACGCCGTTTGCAGCCACAAGGGTGGGCCTGGAGGTCATTATACCAAGTGAAGTCAGAGAAGGACAAGCACCATGTGATGCCGCTTCCATGTGGGACCTAAAATATGATGCAAATGCACTTATCTATGACACAGAAGCAGACTTACAGACACGCAGCACAGACCTGTGGGTGCCAAGAGGTGAGTGGAGGAGGGAAGGATCGGGAATTCAGGATCAGCAGATGCAAAGTATCACATGGAGGATGGACAAACGACAAGGTCCCGCTGTGTAGCACAGGGAACTCTGTTCAGTATCTTGTGATAATCCTAATGGAAAAGGATATTAAAAAGACTGTATCTATAACTGAATCGCTTTGTTTAACAGCAGAAATTAACACAACACTGTAACTCAAGCGTACTTCACTAAAATAAATTTTTAAGACGTTTAAAAGCAAAGTGCACCATTCTGCAACCCCACCACGACGACGGGAGCGGTGTCGCCCCACACCCTCCCCGCTTTAGTCATTCTCAAGTCTTCAGATTTCGGCCATTCTAACAGGAAATGGCGACCCCTCCAGTGTTCTCGCCCGGAGAATCCCAGGGACGGCGGAGCCTGGTGGGCTGCCGTCCATGGGGTCGCACAGAGTCGGACACGACTGAAGCGACTTAGCATGCAGGCATTGGAGAAGGAAATGGCAACCCACTCGTGTTCTTGCCTGGAGAATCCCAGGGACGGGGGAGCCTGGTGGGCTGCCGTCTATGGGGTCGCACAGAGTCGGACATGACTGAAGCGACTCAGCAGCAGCAGCAGCAGGAACAAATGTGTAGTGATGTCTTGTTGCTGTTTCAGTTTGTGTTTCCTCGATGACACAGGATGTGGGGTTTTCACGTGCTTATTCCCCATCTGTGTATCTTCTTTGGTGACCCGTCTGTTCAGGTCTTTTGCCCATTTTTTAATCAGGTTGCTTGCTTTCTTGTTGTTGCCCTTTAAGTGTTCTTTTGTATCTTGGAAAACAGTCATGTATCAGATTTGTCTTTTGCAAATATTTCCTCCCAGTCAGTGGCTTATCTTCTCATTCTCTGTTGTTTATGATTTTTAAGCACCTACAGATTGTCTCCTTTTTTTTTCTTAATATCGTTGAATTTTATCCCTTAGACATTTGTCTAGTTTTCATTCAACAAGTATTTATTCAACCCCTAGTACGTAGGGGCTTCCCTGGCGGCTCACATAGTAAAGAATCCATCTGCAGTGCGGGAGAACTGGGTTCGATCCCTGGGCTGGGAAGATCCCCTAGAGGGCATGGCAATCCACTCCAGCATTTTTGCCTGGAGAATCCCATGGACAGAGGGGCCTGGTGGGCTGCAGTCCATGGGGTCACAGAGTCGGACACGACTGAGGGACTGAGGTTCAGAAATTCACCTTTCCACAGCATAAGCAGACAGATTAACATGTCTCATACAGAAAATGTGGACCTAGGGAAGAAAAAGGCTTGAAGAGAAATTTAAATGGAAACAAACGTGTGATGTAATAGGAAGAATTTTGCTATCCACAAAGGATTGTGCATTTATTTCCAGCACATGAAAAACATTTACAAGTATTTGGCCTGCTATAAGGAACCTTTAATAAACCCAAAGCCTCAACAGTATACAGACCGATACATTCTGTCCATGATGCAGTGATATTAGAAATCAAAACCAAAGAGAACCAAAGCCCCCTATACATATAAATAATCATAGAAATGGAATCAGACTGGAAATTTCAGGATGATAGCAGTAGTAGCAGCGTTGGTTGCTCAGTCGTGTCTGACTCTTCACAACCCCACGGCCTGCAGCCCGCCAGGCTCCTCTGTCCATGGGATCCCCCAGGCAAGAACACTGGAGTGGGTTGCCATGCCCTTCTCCAGGGGATCTTCCCTAACCAGGAATCAAACCCGGGTATCCTACATTGCAGGCAGATTCTTTACCATCTGAGCCATCAAGGAAGCCCTTCCAGATGATGGTGAAGGAATAAAATATCAAAATTTGTGGGGAGCAGATAAAATAGTAAGTAGAGGATACTTTATAGCCTTAAATGTCTTATTGAAAGACAAATATTTAAAAGAATGTATCAACTTAAGCTGGAAAAAGAGCAAAGGTGCAAAAATAAAAACCCATTAGGGTTAAAATAATAAAGAGAAGCAGAAGTTGCTGGAGTAGAAAAGAAACAAATAATAGAAGTGACTGATGAAACCAAAGTTAGTTTTTGGCATCACCGACTCAAGGGACGTGAGTTTGAGCAAACTCCAGGAGACAGTGGAGGGCAGAGGAGCCGGGTGCTGCAGTCTGCTCATGCTGGAGAAAGGTGAATTTCTGCTTTCCGCTGGGGTCTTTTGCCCTATCAACATAGGCCCATTGCTCACTGAGGCCTTCTCCCTATCACAGGACACAACCCTCTGTCCTTGTGAACACTCCTCGTATCTTTCTGGGGAAGACGGGTATTCTCAGCCGTGCTTTCTTTTGGTTTAGTATTTCCCTCCCATTTATTTTTTTCATCCTCTCATTTCAGATCTTATGTCATTTTGTTTCAGGTGTATCTCGCATAAAGAGCGTATTGTTGGATCTTACAGGGTTTCCTAAGAAGTACGATGTGAATCTCCTTGAATAGGTGAGCGTAAGCCATGTCTTTGTCACACTCACTTGCACATCTGAACATCCCTGGGCCATGTTCATATTTCCTACTCACCCGATTTCTTCTCCACCGCTCCCCAACACCCTTCCTATCTCCTCTTGACTCGATGGGTTTTGTTCACCAGCTTTCCTTCTCCTCCTCTGGAAGTTATACTATCTCTGTCTATTCTTTTATAAGTTACCCTTAACTTCTAAAATCATTTCTTAAACTTGTATTTTCCAAGATGTTCTCGAGTAAATCAGGTGAGTGGGTCTCCACCAGGGCAGGAGGGCGGCGGTCACTTTTCCGACCTGCCCATTCAGCAAGAATGACTGAATTCCACTACTAAAACCTACTGTGGATAAAGGTTAGGAAACGAAGACATTTGTCACAGCATCATTTGCAAACGGAAAGAAAAAAAAAAAAAAAAGAAGCAACTTGGTGTACAGGCAGGGAATAAACAAATTATGTTAATCCATGCAACAGGATATTATGTAGTCATTAAAATCATGTTTTTGAATAATTTTAATAATATGAGAAAATGCTTGTGATATTAGCGTAACGAGTACTCTCTGTTTTGGCTGCGGCGGGAAGGAAGCAGTTTCGGCCACATGATGGGCATTAGGAGAGAGACGGCATGAACTCTGAGCTGGTGTGGGGACCAGGCTGATGGAGATAAATGAGCCCCCCGAGAAGGCTAAGGCTGCCCACACCCAGAGCTGGCAGTGAGGATGTGGAATGAGGACCCTCACAACACACCGGTGGAAACTGGAATACATTTGGCAAACAGTTTGCCATCATCTGCTAAAGTGGAAGATATGCACCCCACGTGGCCGTGGAATTCCTCCTCTGGGTGGAGAGACAGCCAGCAGAAGCGGGCAGGTGTTCGCCCACGGACGTGCACGCAGATGTTCAGGGCGGCGGTATTTACAACGGCCCCGAAAGGGAAACAGCACAAGTGCCGGCCACAGTGGAATGGATAAATCGGCATCCTCGCACCAACGGGAAGGACAGACAGGGCGGAACGAACCACAGTCACCCAACCGCGGGGACCGCTCCCAGACGGGGAAGGTGTTTGCAGAAGTCTCTCCCCTTGGCCCCTCTGGAGAACAGTTTACTAGCAAGAAAACTACCCTATGGGGTCGGATGTCAGGGTGGCATCCAGCCAGGGGAGGGGGCACCTGGGAGGCCCGGGGTGCCAGCCATGCGCTGCTTCTTGACGGAGGTGGCGGCTCCTGGCTTCAGCACTGTGACAACTCACTGTCCCCAGGTGTGTGTCTGTGGTCTGCTGGTGGTCTGTCAGTGCTGTGTTGGTCAAAAAGTTCATTGGGTTTTTCCGTAACATACAGGAAACCCGAACGAACTTTGGGGCCAACCCAATAGCATACGTGTGTGTATTCCCAGGTGGCCCTAAAGGTAAAGAACCCGCCTGCCAGGGCAGGAGATGCAGGGATGCCAGTTCGATCTGTGGGTCGGAAAAATCCCCTGGAGGAGGAACCGGCAACCCACTCCAGTGTTCTGGCTGGAGAATCCCATGGACAGAGGAGCCTGGCGGGCTACAGCCCATGGGGCTGCGGAGAGTCGGACACGACTGAGCGCACACATACACACACAAATAGCACACATCATAGTTTCAAAGTAAAAACAATAAAACCATCACCAAATTTCCAGGACAAAACAGGACGACTACAGAGTGGGTGGCTGGTTTCTGTTGCCATTAACAACTTACCACACCCTCAGCCGGGGTCGCTCAGCCGTCAGATGGTTCGTGGCTGCGTCTTCATGTCTCTAAACTATGAATGAATGATGTGAGCGTCCTGTCAGCACTTGCTCCTCTTCCGTTTGTGAACTGCCTACCTTCTGTGCTGTGCCCACTTTTATTTTCAAGACTTATCATTTCCAGTTACTTCCAAGCACACGGTACCCGTGATGGAATTTCAGCCCGTCTCACCTAGGCCGCAGGCACGTTTGCCGGGCTTGTTACCATCTCTCTGTGTTTCGAGGTTTTTGGGCTCTGCTGTCTTTGCAGCGTGTTTTCGTGCCGCATACTATAGATGTTTATCACCAGTCTTTATTGTTTTGACCAGAGAGCCTTCCACCATTCTGGGTTATAAAAATACCCGTTTATTTCTATTTTGAGTATTTGGGTTTTTATTTTTTTTTTTATTTAGATTTAGATCCATTCATCTGGAATTTACTTTGGTATACAGGTTTGTTTTTTTACTAAATGAGTACTTAGCCTCAGTTTGTCAATGAAACAGGTTCGGGGGTTAGATGCTCTGAGCACGGCCACACGGGCACAGAGTGGCTGCGAGCGCTCCCTTGGCATCCTTGTGGAGATCGTCTCCGTGCCAGGGACGGGGCTGGGGTGAGGTGACAGGACGAGTGAGACAAGGCCGTGCAGCTGAGAGGGGCAGAGCCCTGGGTCCAGGGGACAGGAGGGGAGAGAGCCAGCTGGGCAGGGCCGGACCCGGCAGGTGGCTCTGGGAGGGCCCGGCTGCCTGGCGCTTTGAGCGTCACCCAGCAGCAGCCCTGAGAGCTGACCCGCTGGGCTGTGGACCAGCGGTCACCTCCAACTCAGGGTGGACGGGCCCGGAGGCCCAGGCTTGGAGCGGCTTAGCCAGGGCTCAGCTTCCCGCGGAGACGCCCCCGCGTGGCCAGTGGAAGCAGTTCACTCAAACACAAGGGGATTCTATTTCAGATACACAGGCCACACCATCACAAAGCCCTTTTCACCCCCAAGTACCTTCAAAAGCGCAAATCGCCCCCTCGCCTGGGACCCGCCCTCCCTGGCAACTGACCTCCCTGGTCCTTCCCTCTCGGCTCGGGGGCCCACGGGCAGGGTGCAGGGCAGGGTGAGACACGGTGGGTCAGCTGCAGCCCAAGTCAGGGGTCTGTCCCAGACGGCTGGGGTTTGAGCCGCCCATGGGGGCTCGGGGACCCCCAAGTGGGCCTGAGGAGCTAACCGCCAGGCCACAAACGCCATCGATGACACAGATGACAGCTGTCACCAGTGCTGAGCCGGGACCTGAGCCTGAAGCCTCCCGCATCCTGACCGTGGTGGGGGACAGTGGGTCTCCACACGCAGCCCTGAGCCCGCACCTCGGTCTGCGGGGGTCCGCCCGGCTCACGCAGGGTGGAGAGATCCACAGCGCCCCCCCGGGGGCCTCCAGCTCGCCCCTGGGGATGGACCCATATGACAGATACGCAGCCCCCCGGGGCCTCCGGCGCGCCCCTGGGGATAGACCCGTACGACAGATACACAGCCCCCCGGGGCCTCCAGCACGCCCCTGGGGATGGACCCGTACGACAGATACACAGCCCCCCGGGGCCTCCAGCGCGCCCCTGGGGATGGACCCGTAGGACAGATACACAGCCCCCCGGGGCCTCCAGCGCGCCCCTGGGGATGGACCCGTACGACAGATACACAGCCCCCCGGGGCCTCCAGCACGCCCCTGGGGATGGACCCGTTCGACAGATACACAGCCCCCCGGGGCCTCCAGAGCGCCCCTGGGGATGGACCCGTACCCCGAGATGATGACAGACAGGGAAGTGCTGCCCTGCAGGCTTCCCGGTGAGGGGGGAGGAGGCAGACATGGGGGGCCCGGAGGACGGGGTACAAGAGCAGCCCTGAGAAGCCGGGGCTCATGGGGCCTTCTTTCACCAACACGGGAGGACAGGCGGCCAGGGCGCCTGGGGCAGGAGGGCGGGACGCGTGGGCATGTCCTGGGTCCCAGGAGCGGGAGTGGTGGGCCCGGGACCCAATGTCTGCCCCGAGCAGACCCTGGAAGGACCATGGCCACATGGGGGGGGTCCCTTCTGCCCCCAGACCAACAGTGGCTGAGCTGAAGGTCGGCCGGACCCCGACACCCAAACAGAGCAGCCTGGGCTTGGGGTCCAGCTCGAGTCTGCGTTCTGTCAGTCTGTACCTTCAGGTCCCCATGAGGCCCTGGCAGGCATCAGCAAGAGTGTGTGTGCTGCAACCAACGCCAGGCCGGGTACACTGCAGCCAGCCAGAACAGAAGGCCCGGGACCCCAGGCCCAAACAGAAGGCCCGGGACCCCAGGCTCGAACGGAAGGCCCGGGACCCCAGGTCCAAACAGAAGGCCCAGGACCCCAGGCTCGAACGGAAGGCCCGGGACCCCAGGCCCGCATGGAAGGCCCAGGACCCCAGGCCCAAACAGAAGGCCCGGGACCCCAGGCCTGCACGGAAGGCCCGGGACCCCAGGCTCGGACAGAAGGCCCGGGACCCCAGGCTCAAACGCAAGGCCCGGGACCCCAGGCCTGCATGGAAGGCCCGGGACCCCAGGCTCGAACGGAAGGCCCGGGACCCCAGGCCCGCACGGAAGGCCCGGGACCCCAGGCCTGCATGGAAGGCCCGGGACCCCAGGCTCGGACAGAAGGCCCGGGACCCCAGGCTCGAACGGAAGGCCCGGGACCCCAGGCTCGAACGGAAGGCCCGGGACCCCAGGCCCGCACGGAAGGCCCGGGACCCCAGGCCTGCACGGAAAGCCCAGCAGCTGCGGCAGGGCTGGGCTCCCGCCCGGCCTCAGAGCAGACAGCCGAGGAGCTGGCGCCTGGCAGGGACACCCCGCCCCCTCAGGAGAGTCCGGGAATCATAGGCGAGGCTGGGGTTTCATTGCACCTTTATTCCGTGTTTCACACCTTGTATTCCAGAAAGAACAGTCTTTAATCACTTCAGATTGGTTGGCTCAGACTCCAAGGATCCCCACCAACACCCCTCACGTTCAGCTTCAGGTATATATACACATGAAAATAAGCACAGAGCCTCACTAAGCCTCGTAGATTCTTCCTATTTGAAAAACAAGCTGCCGCCAGGGGCACGGCTTTCATGTTCCCAGCGTTTTGGCCTCAAGGACAACCTGAGCGCAGCGGGCAGTGCCCGCGGTCTAAGCAGGATGGGCTTCCTGTGGCAAGTAGGGGGCCTCTCCCCAGAACTGGGCACAGGCAGGAGGGCAGCGGCGGGCCAGGGCTGTGGGAGCTGGGGCGGGGGTGGAGCCCCTGATGCCGGGGGTGGGTGGGGCCGCTGTCTTGCCTAAGGTTAGCAGGTTTCCCAGCTGACCTGGGGGCTTCTGACATTTGCACAATGTTTTGTGCTGACTTCCACGCACGTGTAATGACCCAGGAACCCTTCTCATAAAATAAGGAGCTCGCACCATCACACACATGTATCTGTGTGTCCTGATCCTCAGCTGCTGTGCAAAGACGGGGCGGCAGCCTGGCTGACCCCCTGTCCCCGCCCCAAGGGCTGGCACGTGACGGGAAAGAGATGCTGCAAGCGGACGGGAGTGTGAGGGCAGAAGTGGCCGCTGAGGTCGGGGGCCTGTCCTGGGCGGTAGGAGCTGTACTGCAGCCCGGGGCCCCACGGGCGTGTCCAGGCGCCAGCGGCCACAAGCCCCTGCCGTGTCCTCCCAGCTCAGGCACAGTAGCTGTGAGGAGCAAGACAGGGGGGCGGGCAGGACTGTGCAGCTGGGCTGGCCGCCCCACGACCAGCGGATCAAGTCCCCTCGCGCCCGGACACCCGGCACGGGGAGGGGCTCGGGCCGCTCCAGCCCCGCGGGGTGCAGGAGGGCCGGGGTCCTTTAGGGCCCTGATTGCGGGGCAGCAGCGGCTGCACCCGCCTGCCCAGGGGCCCAGGGGAGCCTGAGCGCCGGCCCACACCGACGCTGGCCCCGCGGAGTGGCTCCCACCTACGTGGGCTCCACGGCAGACCGCCCGGGCCGGTTCCCTCTTTCCAGAGGCTGTGGGTGCAAAGTAAGGCAACTTGGAGCCCTCTCTCTGCTCCGGGCAGCTGGCGGCTGCAGCCAGAGTCGCCCCGGGCTGGCTGTCGGTCTTCCGGGCAAGTTTACGCCAAGAAAGCAGGAACACAGCCCAGTAAAGGGACCAAGCTAGAGGAAGCTGGCCGCAGGGGAGGCCTGGGAGGGCACAGAGGCATCAAGGCCAGTGCAGCGCCTCACCGGACAGCTTTGTCTGTGCTTCATTCTCTTCACTCAACAGGACAGAGTGTTTGTTTCTGAGCAGGCAGGAGGCGGCTGCCACCTCCCTCTGCCCCCAGCGCCCGGACAGCAGGCCTCTGAGGGGGGCTGCCTCCCAGGCTGCCCCGGGGCGGGGGTGCACGAGGTGGGCATTTGGCAAGGGCGCTCCGGGGCCAGGGGTGGGGCGCTGGCCCCGGGGGTCCCACGGCCGGCCACTCCCCAGCTCTTTGGTATCTCGGGAGGCGGAGGCTGCCCGCCCTCACCAGGCCTGCCCGCGGCCGGCGCCTCATCCCGGCAGCCAACTCCAGCGAGGCCTCCTCTCCTCCTCCCCGGCCGGGGCCTGCAGCCGGCGGGGGGCCCGCTGCGGTGGGCCGGCCTCACTTCTTGTAGTGATTGGGGGCATCCGCGAAGGCAAACTTGAGGCGGTAGGCCTCGGCCAGCAGCAGGCTGACGTCCTCGTCACCCCAGTGGGCGGTGGGCAGGTTCTGAAGGAAGAGCAGCAGCTCCTGCGGGGACAGACAGCGGTCAGAGGCGGGGAGCGGGCTGGGGGGAAGGGGCCCCGAGGGCGGCCGGCAGGATGGGGGAGGAGGCCCCAAGGAGGCGACCAGCTCCTGGGGGGCAGAGACAGGGGGTCAGAGGTGGTGACCAGCAGGCTGGGGGGACGGAGCTCTGGGAAAACATTCCAGCCTGCAGTGGGGGGAGCTGGGGGGGCGGATGCCCTGCAGCTGCCCAGCCCCACATATCCCGTCCCCCCAAGTCAACCCCGACAGGCCCTCAGCCCTGCATCCGGGAGGAGACGCCCCAGGCAGCCCCCTGACCTGCTGGGAGGAGGAGGGCGGCACCGCCCAGCCCCGGGCCCCCCACGCCAGCTGCCCTGGCGCTCTGGGGTCCAGGGACTGCTGGGGGATGTGAGGCCAGGCCCGGGCCCAGCTCCTGGCTGTGCTGCACCCCGCTGGTGGGCCAGGCAGGCTGCTGACCAGCTCGGGGCCGCGGGTTCCCCACCGAGGAGAGGGTCTCAGCTCCCAACGGGCCGTCGGTGCTTGGCGCTGGGCGACACGGGGGCCTGTGCCAGGCCTGCTGTCCCCTGATCCCCCGTCACAGGGCTGTCTCCCCCCTCCCGAAGCGCGACCCTCGCGCGCCAGGATGCGCCGCTAATGTGGCTTCCCTGGAGCTGCTCGTCCCCATTTCCTCCTGCATTTTGGACCCTTTCTGGGGGCCTTTAAATTGAATTCACGGAGCAAATTTCACTGGCAGAGTGTCTCTGGGGACACATCAACATCAATCTGCTGTCTTTCACCATTAGATGCAACTTACACGGATGCCAATCCAATTCTGAGCAGGTCGTAAATAAATACCTTTGGTTTTATTTTTAATCCACTTCGCTTCATATTATCATGACCTCGCTACTTGCAAGGTGAGAAGCAATACCCTCCCATTACGGTAACTCAGCAACTCCACTGCACACTCAATTTCAGAATCTAATTTAGTCCCCCAGGTTCACTGGATGGACAGAGAATAGAAATGCCCGGCGCTCCGCAGCCTGCGAAGCTTAAAGAAGGAAAAATCTATCCGGGTGACCTTTACGGGAGGCAGAGAACACAGCCAAACACCTCCCTAAATACAGATTTCTTTTTTAAAAAGGCCTTGTTTACGTGCTGGGCGGCGGTGTCTCTGACCGGGGAGCCCCGGAGCGGCCCGGGGTTAGCCACGTCGTCCGGGGAAAGACCAACGGTCACAACGCTGTCGCTGGCTCACAATGCGGGGCGCCTGCTCCCCCCAGGACAAGACGGCGGCAGGGAGGGCCCGGTGCAGCGGGCCGCAAGGGACATTTGTTTTTCGTCTTAACTCCTCCATGAACGGTGACCACGTTCACAGGAGGAAAGCTGAGGATGGTTTGCGCACAGCTCTGAGGTCGGAAGGATCCAAGGTCGGGTCAGGTCCCCATGGTTCCCCACCGACTGTGCCCACGAGATGCCACCCCGGCCACAAAGCCCCGGCTCAGCGCTCCCGCCACGTGTCACCGTTCTCCACGCTGGCACGCGCCGTCTGCGGCCGTCAGGAGGGCCGGAGTGATGGTGTCACCCCGCTGCACAGCCTGGAGGCCTCAGCCCCAAGCAAAGTGCCAGTCACCCTGAGGACGGGCCCGCCGTGCCTGGCCCAAGGACGGGGCCCGAATCTCGGGTCGGCCCAGTTCTCGGTGTCTGACTGTCCTCCGGACACGCTAGATGTCATCTCACGAGCATGTGGACCATGGCTGGCTGCCTCTTCCATCAAGGGGTCCCCTCTGGAGGCCCCGCCGGGACCAGGGAGGCAGGCTGCAGGGCGGGCCCTGAGCTGCGTTGTTGTCGGATATCTCTTCCAGGCAATCCTTCCTGCCTTTGCCTCTGGGTGGGATCCAAGAAGTGAGCCTTCCAATGTTAAAGAGCAAATAATGTTTACAGCTTCGGGGACTTCTTGCCAAAACGGTTTCATTTGTCCAGAGAGAGGCATTACGTTACCATCTGCAAAGTATGATCATCTCTACGTGCGCAGCCTCCCAGGAAGGACAAAACGGTACATCCTGGCGTCTGCGAGGGTGGGCAGGGGCCCCCTCTCAGGCCCCGGGTTCTGTCTGTGTGGTCCTGTGCAGAGGCTCCCACGTCAGGCAGCAAGGTCGCAGTCAGACGTGGAGATGGGCCAAGCCTGCCCCTGGCCACTGCGACCCAGGGAACTCTGGAGGCACAAACCCAGTGTCCTCACCCACGTCACCGGATGATCTGTCTCCTCCGGGACACCAGCAGGCCCAGGTGACCCCGTGCCCCACCACGAAGCACACAGCACGCGGTGCTGACCCCTGGGCAATCTCTCGGGCACACACTCTTGTAAGGCTGCTGACCTTCCAGCCGGCCACTTCAGATCATTCCGAGGGGACACCAAGGCGCCACGGAAGACACTGCCTTTGAATGTGTCTGGACTGGACTGTCAAATTCTCACGTCTGATACAAACGGCATCGTGTGTGATGAAGGAAGCGCAGGTCTGTTCTCGGAGCAGAAAGGGCCCTCACTCTGCCGGCCACGTCCCAGGACCACCCATGCCCGGGCCACATCAGGGCACGTGCTCGTCACAGGGCCCAGTCTGGGCTCACACCTCTCAGGCTCTGCCCTCTGGGGCTGGGGTGTGCGTGGAGGTGGGAATCAGGCCACAGACGGACAGAGAAACTACTAACAGGCAGACGGCGCTCAGCTTGGCGCGGGGGCCTGGCCGGGCGTGTGCGTGGAGGTGGGAATCAGGCCACAGATGGACAGAGAAACTACTAACAGGCAGACGGCGCTCAGCTTGGCGCGGGGGCCGGGCGTGTGCGTGGAGGTGGGAATCAGGCCACAGACGGACAGAGAAACTACTAACAGGCAGATGGTGCTCAGCTCGGCGCGGGGGCCTGGCCGGGCGTGTACGTGGAGGTGGGAATCAGGCCACAGATGGACAGAGAAACTACTAACAGGCAGACAGTGCTCAGCTTGGCGCGGGGGCAGCTCTTCTGCCCGCCCACCGCGGGGGTCTCGGTGGACACGTGGGTCCATGTAGAACACACCCCACATCTCAAACGCGTGGTCTGAACAAAAGTCTGGGAAATGTTTCTTGACTTCTATCTTGATCACAGCTTGAAAGATAACATTGTACGTGTACTGGGTTAGATAAAATGTTAATATTCACATTCATCTCCCCTGTGCTCCTCTTTCTGTGAGGTTCCCAGAAGCTCTCCCCCGCAGCAGGCCTTCCCTCCGGTGAACAGCACCTTCTCCCCGGTGGACAGCACCTTCTCCCCGGTGGACAGCACCTTCCCTCCGAGGGACAGCACCTTCCCCCCGGTGGACAGCACCTTCCCTCTGGTGGATAGCACCTTCCCTCTAATGGACAGCACCTTCCCTCTGATGGACAGCACTTTCCCCTCGATGGACAGCACCTTCCCCCTGGTGGACAGCACCTTCCTTCCGATGGACAGCACCTTCCCTCCAGCGGACAGCACCTTCCCCCCGGTGGACAGCACCTTCCCTCTAATGGACAGCATCTTCCCCCTGATGGACAGCACCTTCCCCCTGATGGACAGCACCTTCCCCCAGATGGACAGCACCTTCCCTCTGGTGGACGGCACCTTCCCTCTGGTGGACGGCACCTTCCCCTCGATGGACGGCACCTTCCCCCCGATGGACAGCACCTTACCTCTAATGGACAGCACCTTACCTCTAATGGACAGCACCTTCCCCCCAATGGACAGCACCTTCCCTCTAATGGATGGCACCTTCCCCCCGATGGACAGCACCTTCCCTCTAATGGACAGCACCTTCCCCCCAATGGACAGCACCTTCCCTCTAATGGACGGCACCTTCCCCCCGGTGGGCGGCACCTTCCCTCCGGTGGACGGCACCGCACTGGGTGGTTCAGTGCGGTCCTTCTGTTCACGGGCAGCGGCTGTGACGGCCACACCAGCCACCCACTGTGGATCCTCGGGCGGAGGACGCACCTCAAGGCTCCCAAGTCAATGCCACTCTGCCCATGCGGTGGGGCCCAGAGGCGGTTCACATCCTGGCCACGCGCAGAGATGGCAAAGGAATCAGGACAGGGCTACGGGCTCACGTGCCGATGACCATGCCCCCCCTTCCCTGGGAAGGAGAGACACCGGTCCCTCCACGGACACAGGTGGGAGCAGGCCTAGCTGCTTTGTTCCACTTTTCCACCGCGTTCTGATGGTCCGTTGGCAGCTTGGCTGGAGAACCTGCCGCTGGGGAGGCCCAGCCACTAGCAGAAGGACGGTCCCAGGTGCCCCCTGGGGACCCTGGGGGGACACCCAGGCTCGGGACTCCTGCAGGACAGGCCTCGGGCGTTTCTCCCAAGTCCTCAGCCTTTCAGGTGAGGCACCCGAGGCAGGGGAGGCCTGGGTGGTTCAGCGCCCGCACCACAGATGGCCCTGTCCCCACAGCGCCGGGTGACATCAGAGTGCAGGCGCCAGGGAGCCTGGAAGCCAAGGGGGCGGAGACGGGGTGACCGCCAGGCCGAGTGGGCTGGGGACACAGAGCCGCCACGGCCACAATGCACGCAGCACCGCGCCCGTATGCCCACTGCGGGCGGACGCGCCGCTCTGGCCCGCAGGGCCGGCCTCCCCCCGGCCCCGCGGGCCAGCAGCCAGGGGCCACGCGCTCTGCAGGACAAGGGTCCTGGTCCCGGCGCGATGGCCCACGCCTGACGGCCAGGGGGCTGGGCTGCTGTGCTCCCGCCTACGCAGGGGCTGTGGGGCCCGAGTCCACGCTCACCACTAAAGCCCCGTTCCCGGGCAGCACACGGCGAATAGGCCGGTAGCAGGGAGTCGAGGCTGGATTGAACCGAAGCGGTCGGTGACGTCTGCCGGCAGTGCCGTGGGAGCATCCTGACGGTTCGGGAGGCCCGGGGGTGGGGGGACGGGCTGGGCACGGCACCGCGAGCCAGGAACCCGGGACGCACCTGGCACCTCATCCTGGCGCCGCGCGTGACCCTCCCACCTGCGTGGCTCTCCTGTTTCTGCACCACCTCCCACCGCCTGCTCCTCCCGCCAGGTCCTTCCTGCCGTGTGGGGGGACACAGGACCCCGCCCTGGGCTGCCCACTGCCCCGTGGTGAGGTCTGCAGGAGCGGGCCAGTTCTGCCCCCCGAATGGCGACAGCTACAGAGAGGAAAAGCATGAACGTGGGTGTCGCCATGAACAGCAAGTCCCAGGGCCGCCCTCCCACCAGTGGTCAGCCACGGGCCGCCCTGGGCCCAGAGTTCGTTCACTCTGTGCCAAGCACCACGCTGCATGCTGACCTTACGCCCAACCCTGGGCCCTCCCCACTGTGTCCGCGACCAGTCCCGGGGCCTCCCACACCCCCAGAGAAGGAAAGAAGCAGCTAGGGCCCCAGGAGACGTAGTGACAGCTTAGCTCATGCCTGCTGCTCGGCTGTGACCCCACAGGGATGCCCTCCTGAGCCTTGAACCTGACCTGAGCAGGACCCTGCCTCTCTTAGAGGCCACGTGCTCAGAGGGGACTCTCCCTCCAATGCAACCCCCCCCAAAAAACTTAGAAGGATGCCTCAGTGGGACCAGGCGGTCCTGGACTGGCGGTCTGACGGCCAAGGACCTGAACTGGTCCCTCCTCCTGGAGCTGACAGCTGACCAGACGGTGAGACCACAGGGTGGTGAGACCCTGGGTGGGGGGCAGGGGCTGGGCTAAGACGGAGACCCTGACCCGTCCACACGTGAACCCGCCTTGCACAGACACGGCCACGGGCAGGGCCCAGACCTGAGACTCACTCTAGTCCCTGACTGTTAACCTTCTGAGCATTCCCGGTGACCTTTAGCCAACAGATCAAAGGGAACAGTCAGCCTGACGCACGGGGGACGTGAAGGTGCGCCTGAGGAGGTCAGTCCGCAGGCCCAGGGCTCCTCGCGGGAGGACGCTCCCTCGGGGGGCCCCACTCGCCACGTCCCATCCCGCGTCCCCACCCAGCTCCAACCCCAGCGTCCAGGACGACAGACACATGGGTGTCTCAAGGGTGACGCCCTGCCGGCCAGGGTGGGGAGCGGGCGCTGACGCCCGCCGGGGTGGGGCTGGGCGGCTGCAGCTGGCCCTGCTTCCCGAGCAGCGCCAGGTGCCCAGGGCTGCCGCTCCTCCTTCCCGCCCCTTCCCTCCCAGACGGTTCTGTGACAGCTGATTCCTTTGACAATCCAGTTATTAGTTTGAAAAATCTTGTCAAGTTCCAGGACCAAACCATGGCTAAAAATAGAAGGGCGCTGACAGCTGGCTGGACTGGACGGCCAGCTGCCAGGCCGGCCCGGTGGCTGCTGACAGCCCCCGGGAGGTGGGAAGGGAAGGCGACACCATGGGAGAACGCTCTTCTGGGGGGCCTCTGATGGCTCCAGGAGGTGCGCTGTCCTTGCAATTAATTTCGCATTTCTTTGCCAAAAAAAAGGATGTCTAAAGACAAAACCCCTTCGGGCACTGAAAACAAGCTTGGCATGAGCGCCCCGGCCGAGCCGCTCTGCATCTCACGTGTCTGCACACGGCCGGGAGACGCCTGATCGGCACACGGAGAATACTTAAAGTCCTGGCACAGTGATCAGAGCCGCCGCTCCGTCCTGCACAGGCCCCTCGGCTCTGCGGGCTGGGGGCTGGTTGCTGACGGCGCGCTGGGGAGGGGCCGCCCTCACTGGGGGCGCCGGGCCGGGAAGCGAGCCCACTCACAGGAGGCGGCCCCAGGCCCACGTTTATCGGCAAGGCAGCAGAGGTGCCCCTTCAAACAGGCAGAGGCGAGGCGGCCGCGGAGCAGGCTCAGGGCCTGGAGGCAGCGCCAGCTGCTTACCCCGAGAAATCAGGGGCGGGGGTCACAGAGCGGGGCGGGGCTGTGGTCCCGGCAGCTGGAGCTCGGGGAGCTCGGGGGCGCTGTCTGCATGGGGACCACCCTGCTGGGCTCTGGGGCAGGGACGGCGTCGCCAGGTGGCTCCCCACGTGTGGTCCACTCGCCACGTCCAGTGGCTCCCCAGTGCGGGTCCTCCCTACTGAACCCTCCCTCCTGAGACCCCCCCTGCCCCCACCCCGCCTGCAGCTCACCTGTGGTCACTCTGCCAAGCTCCTCGGCGAACCCTCCCTCTGCCCAGCCATTCAGGCTGCATGCCCGGGCCCTCTTCACCCCTATGGACCCTCTGGGCCAAGGACCACCATCTCCGGGGTCTCCACCCCCTCGCCTCTCCCTGAAGACCACCCTGAGTACCCCGTGGCCGCCTGCACCCCTCCACCCATAACAACGTGTAAAGGCCCGCAAACTACACCAGTCCCCCCACCTTCCACGCACTGCACTCCCACGACAGCAGTAAGACCCCCGCCCCCAGGACCACCTTCCCTCCCACCCCGGCCCAGCCCATCGCCACCTTTTGGTGGGTGATCGTTTGGCCCCCGCTTTCCCACCTTGCCCCCTAACCTGTAGGGCACCATCACCAACATCACGTAGAAAAGAAAACCATGCCCCAACTACCCTGCTCTCCAGAAGCCAGCAGCCCCGCCCTCGCTCGGGTGGGCCTGGGGGGCCCCCAGCTGCTGGCGGTGCTGCTGGGAGGACCTGGGCGCCTCTACGTCTGCGCCCCTTCCTGTTACGATCTCTGTCCACCCAGCAGGGGCTCAGCGGCACCAAACCCTCCGTCCCCCTGAACCCCAAGACCCAGGATCTCAGCCTCGGAAGTCGGGTCTGCACAGGGACCCTCACCTGCACGCGTTCCCCTGCAGTGACAGCGAGCACCCGAAGGTGACAAGCCCAGCGTCCCCGAGAGCTGAGTGTGGGGGCAGCGGGCTTGACAAGCGGAGGCGACAAGCAGGGGCCCCCGGAGGAGCGTCCGCCGGCAGGCACGACACACCCTCACCCGCAGCCCGCCTCCCGGGGGTCTCCCCACCGCTCCCCTCCGGAGCCCTGAGCAGCGCCCGGAAGGCGGGCGGGGGGGCTCTGGCCATCTCGCCCCTCTCTCACCCACTGGCTTTACGCTGCAGACAAGGACCGCTTCACCACGAAAGAGGGTCCCTGCCCCCCAAACACAAAGAACCTTCTAGGGTGAACGGAGGCTCTGGAGACGAACTCCAGGGTCACCACATCCCCTCACGGCTCACGCGAGACGCGCGGCCCCACCAAGGGCACTGGTGGCCCAGAGGTAGGGCTCTGACCCAGGAAAGGAGATGGGGGCCCGGACTCAGGAAGGTCGGGGTGGAGGCAAGAGGGAGGTTTGGGCTCTTTTTCTACAAAAGAAGCCAAAGGCAATGAGGTTCTGGAGCATCCTTACCCTGGGCACTTGGAAGGCCGAGGGCCTCCCATCTCCTCAAGTTACACGATGCCCTCAGACCCTCCGTCCACGGGCACCCGGCCTCACCAGGAGCGGGAGGGCCACGGGCAGGGGCCTCGGACAACTCCAAAGGATTGACCCCGGCAGGAGGCTGGGAGAGACCGTGAGGCAGAGCGCGCAAGAAAGGAGGTGGAGGTGTGCGGGGCAGCGAGCGACGAGGTGCTCCCACGTCTCCTGACACCGAATCGCCCACCCTACGGTCTCTGCCAGGCCTGGGACAGACTCGGGGCAGGGTCCCCGGGGCAGGGCCCTTCACGCACGTGCAGAGCGCCTGTTGGAGGGGACCCCGTGGGCAGGGGCGGCCAGGGAGGAACCCCGCATCCAGGCCATGATTCCAGCCCCTGCTTCTCACGGGGGGCGCTGCAGAAACACCCTTCCCGGGGGGGGGGGGGGACCATCCGCTCAGCTGCAGGACCAGGGCCCTGACCCAGAGATTTAAACACAAGCTTATTCCTGGAAACTGTTCAAAACTAATGGAGCAGCCTGCAGGCTGGCTTTTACCTCCAGATTCCAGTAACACCCAGGCTGTAAATCGCTGGCCGTTAGGACGCATCCCTTTTGTTTTCAGGAATGTTAAAGGGTCACTGGTCCAAACACTCTGGGCCCAAGATTTATGGACTTTTAAGGGCAAAAGTTTCCTTTCTGTCTTCATCAATTCAGAGAGGTGTTTAAAGAAGAGATTCTCCCCAACCCCATCCCCATCTGCTCCGCCAAGGGCCTCGGTGGCAGAGAAGACCCTGCCGGGCTCAGGCTGGGATGGGACAGGGTGGGGAGGGGCAGAGGTGGCTCCCAGGTCCTGACCCACTGGCACGGCGCCCTCCTGGGAGATGGAGGCGCAGTTTCCAAGAGAAGAGCCCTAGTCCCCACCGCCCCCCAGAGGCCAGGGCTCTGGTCTGGTGCTCGCCCCCCAGGGCCGCCTTCCGGGGAGGCTGCGGTTCCTGACGTCTCCACAGCAGCGGCAGCCTCGGGGCCTGTACCCGATTTCACCTTGTGAGTGGACTCCTTGAGGGTAAAGGCTCAGACGGACTATGCCCAGCAGGAACCTGAACCTTCATGGTGCTCGACGGAGAGCAGGGCATGTGTCTCAGTAAATGCTGGGCTGAGGGCAGGTGGGCAGATGGATGGACAGGAGGACAGTGGAGGGGTGGATGGTGGGTGGATAGATGGATGGGTGGATCAACATATGGATGGGTGGTTAGATGAATGGATAGGTGAGTGGGTGAGTGGATAGATGGATGGATGGTAGGTAGAGAGAAGGATGGTGGAGAGAAGGATGGTGGAGAGATGGATGGTGGATACACGCATGAGCAGGTAGGAGGAAGGACAGATTAAAAAGATAAACAAAACAACATCTGGGATGGCCCTAAAAGTAGGCCATGGCCCTATCCTTCCCACTGGAACCGCGAGCCCCGCGAGCAGCCAATCTCAGCCTGCGTCTGTGGGGCCACCGCTGAGCCAGACTCGGGCCTGTGCCCCCAGCCTGGCAGAGGGCCTCGCGGCACGAGGAGGCTCATGATCAGTCAGCACCGTTACCGATCAAACCGATGTACGCAACCGTGAGCACGTCCTGTGGCAGGTGACCGGTGAGGACGGGGACGTGATGAAGGCCCCACGCCCGGGGGCAGGAGTCTGAATCCCAGGTCCCCCAGCTGAGCACCCGCTCGGGGCTGCCACTTGGCTGCTATCAGGAGAGGTGTGTTTTTCGGGTGGGGGTGTATGTCATGCTCTCCCAGGACCAACGCGCCACCACCGCACCGAGAACCACGTGGCAAGTGGCCCGCCAGGCCCAGGCCCGGAGCAGCAACACTGGCGTGTCCAGGAGCCCCGGGGCGCCCACGTCCAGTGCCTGGACTGCAGGGGAGGGCAGGGGGTGCTCCCACGCCAGGGTCGCCTCCAGGTGAACAGCCTGAACCCCCGTCCCCACCTCTGAGCCCCCCAGCCCCGAGCCCACAACCAGGGAGACCCAGCTTAGAACAGGCGGAGCCAACCGGCCACCAGGGAAGAAGCAGCAACCCCACACACTCAGCATCTGAGCGAGCTGGTTATTTCCACTGATTCCTAAATACACGCGCTCAACTTCTGCTCAAGTTACGTCCACGCTCCCACGGAGGAGAAACTGCGTCGAGTCGCTGGGCTTGGCTGGGGGCGTCGCTGCCCCCTGCAGCCCGTCTTCAGCATGACTGAGCCTTCCCCAGAGTGACTGCGGCGCAGACGGAGTCGCAGCCAGGCATTGAGGAGTGCGAATCTAATCAAGAGCGATCAGGGCCCGGGGGGTGCTGCGCCGTCTGCCTCTGACAGGTCCCAGGCTGGCGTGCCCGCCCGGCAGGAATGAAGGCTATGGCAACGGGGCTGTCTGGAGACACAAAGCCGCACCCAGAGGCCAGCGCCTCCCCAAGGCCTGAGCGCCAGGGTGCGCGTCGGCTGAGCCGCGCCGTGAGGGCCCACGCCAGCATGACCCCCGCTGGGAAGCCCCCTCCTCTGAAGGGGCTGAGGGCAGTGGAGGGGGTCTGTGACAGGGGCTGCCCGTTGCCCTGAGACCCTGGGGCAGGCGGCTTCACACCTGACGCTGTGGGTCACTGGGACCCCACCTTGTGTACAAGACGGACGGAGACCCTGCTACGTCAGGGACGCAGGCACCTGGGCCTCAACACCTGAGCTCCGGGGGTCGTGGGTGCGCCCCCCGGAGACGGTGTGCGGGAGCTGTGGGCACACACGGGACCCACGCCAGCACCAAGCCTGTTCTCCGAGATGCTCCACTCGGCAACCCCCGCCCCAGACATGGGCCCGGCAGTTACGCAGGGGAGCGGCCTTTGGAGGCCTGAGCCCAGGGGTGACCCAGCGCGGACACAGCAGTGACACATGCAAAGACGTGGTGTGGCATTCACTCACTTTCCAGGCCAAGGGGCCCAGGTCCAGGCTGGACCACCAGATGAGACGGCCACAGACTCCAGAGCCAGCCGCCTGTGTGTCCTGGGCTCCCGCCAAACAGGCAGCTGGAAGGCACGCAGCGGGCCACTAACAAGGAGGGTGCTCCCCAAGGAGGCGAATGAGAAGAGGCAGCACCTGGAGCCCCCACCCCTCAAGCCCAAGGGGACGGCGTGCCCGGGGGGAGGGGCTGCAGACACACGATCCTTGCAGCCTCTCTAGGAAAACACACCCACGTCACGCCCGGCTGCAGACACCACTGTCCACGGCCTGACCCACTGCCCTGCAAAGCGGGGGCTGTGTGTCCTCAGTCAGAACCCGCAGAGCACATGGCCGGCATGGGGCAGGGTCAGCTCCATACTCTGTCGGCTTCACAGGCTGCGGCCCTGGGCAGCTCTGCCTTGCTAAGGGCGGGGGCCGGGGGTGACCCTGCCATGGGCTGCTTCCCAGCTCTTTGACTAGGATGGGGCTCACACGCGGTGTCTCAGGGCTCCCAGGGGACAAGGACGCCTTCTGGTGACAGAGACACTGGTGAGGACTCCCCGAGGGGGGCTTGGTTCCCCATCCCTCAGACCAAAATGCTGAGCGATCTGCCTCTGGTTGAGGGTCGCTGGCGATGGGAGGCGCTCAGCGGGGAAGGGTCCCCGCTTGGGGCTCAGAGCATGAGGCTGGGGGCATCCCAGCTCCTGCAGACGGAGCCCCAGGAAAGCCTGCCCGTGTGGAGAAGGAAAGACGGGGGCGTGGTAGGGCCCGTGGCTCCCTGGTAAGGAGCAACAGGGGTCCCGTTTGTCTGCTGCGGGGCCCGATGTCCGCCAAGCCCCCGTGTCCCATCCACTGGCCCCTCGGCCCCGCCCGCCTGGCGGAGGATCGGACGCACCAAACAAAAGGAGAGCAAATATTTTCTCTTTGCATGAGGAATTAAAAAGATCAATGCAACTTCTGTGAGCTCTGTCTCAAAAAACAAACACCCCAAAATTGAATCAAGAAATCCTATCGTGTTTGCCCTGAAAATCTGCAAACTAATTAGGGTAACAAAATGAAAGTTCCGTTCAGATCAAGGGCTTTTAGGATTGGAAGGGGATGGCAAGGCAGAATTCTTCTAGCGCTTCCATCTCGTTTCATCTTATCTCTACTACTTATGAGGCTCAAGGGCTGAGGCCTTAGCGAGCCCAGGACCCCGTGGCCAAGCTTGTTACCTTCAAGCTGAACCCCCCGCCCAGGGCCGGGATGGCTGAGCCAGGCCTGTGGGGCTCGGGAGGCAGGGGGTGGTGGGAGCATGCCCTGTGTTGTCACCTCGCCTGGACCCTGGCAGCCCCCAGCCCAGGGCCCAGAGATGCCGGACGGTGCCCGCGCCCTGCCCATCTCTGAGCCCCTCTCGGGTTGTGGCCCCCAGGGGGTTGAGGCTCAGTGGCCTCTCAGGGCTCCTGAGTCGCTGGGCTCTCTGTGCCCAAGCCTCTGGGTGACAGGCCCAGGGCTCCTGAGTCGCCGGGCTCTCTGTGCCCAAGTCTCTGGGTGAGATCGGGCGCATGCATAGCCTCACCCCCCCAGAGGTCTGCTACCACCGACTGACGGGAGCCTCGCAGGAAGGGCCGGGGGCAGAGCCTGGGCCACAGCGGGCCCAGACGGGGCAGTCGCAGCCGGGAGCCCCAGGGAGCTGGCATCCGAGCCCCGCGGTCCTTTCGCTTACTCTGAGCCTCGTTTTCCAGCCTGGAAGTGGGGCCAGAGGCCCCCAAGCCACTGGCTCCTCTTTCCCTGCCCAGGTCCTGTTGTGGCAACTCCACTGGTGACCTGGACAGCCAAAACCCGCCCCCCTCCCACCTCTCCCGACGGAGCGGCCCCATCAGGACGGTGCTGGCCCAGGGCCCACTCTGCGGCCTGGGAGGCAGGCTGGCCGGAGCCTGCTCCCCTCCGGGCAGCACCCTCCCTCCCCCAGCACAGAGCCCGGGGCCTGGGGTGCATGACGGTCGCGTGGGAACCAGCACGGGGTTAAATGAGCAGAGCCGCCGCGAGGCATAGGGGCTCCTTCCACACAGGCGGCCAGAGCTGGGGACCATTAGCCCCGGGTGGCAGGAGGGCAGGCGGGACACGCTCTCCCAGCCGTCAGTACTGAGGCCATTTCTTCCCATCCCGGGTTTACAGGGAGCGCCGCAGCCTCGCGGGCGTGAGTGGCCGCTAAGCCTCTGGGGTCAGCGCCCTCCCTCCAAGTTCCGCCACCTGACAAGCCTGAATCAGACTTGCCCGCGGCCAGAAAGCCTTCCAAGGATCCGGGGCCCATCGGCGTCCCCGAAGGCAGAGCGCCGCTGACCAGCCGGCCAGACCGCCCCGTCGGCGCGTCCACGCAGGCCCACCCAAGCCCACCCAGGCCTGGGCGGTCTTGTCTCCATGGGGATGCGTTCGGGCGTCTGCGGGAGGCGGCAAGATGGAACGCGTGATGGCTGAGGGGGCTGCGAGAGAGACGTTTTAATAAGGCCCGAGATGTAATTACATTACTTCGGGGACTGAACAGATGAGCTTTTCCGAGTCTATCTGCCTTAGATATCAAACACCATTAATGAGATAATAAGGGCCTTTCAATTAATGATTTGAATGGTGGGTGTAATTTTTTCTTTAATGGCAAGACTAATTCACGGCAGAAATGAGCAGGGAGAGAGACCCTGGCAGAAGACGCTGGTCTGGGCCGCCCTCCACTCACCTGCAGGGCAGGCTGGTCCTGATGGAGGCTGGACTGGGAACCGGCCGGAGCAAGTGGGCAGACCCGGGGATGCAGGCACCCAGCCCGGAGGGAACGGGCGAGCCTGCTGGGCTCCCACCTCCACCGGGGGAGAGGGAGGGAGGAGGGGGAGGGCGCACTCGCCGCTGCTCCCGCAGGTCCCACGCACACCCCTCCCTGCACAGCCCCTCCCGGAGGATCCCGACTCCGCCCCGGGGGCGTCTGACACAAGCCCCTTCTCTCCGCTGGCCGACTCTGGGGGCCTGTCTCACACTCGGGCTCTGGGGCCTGGGGACCCCAAGCCACCCTCAGAAGGGGGGCTCACGACCTGCCTGGTCCCGGATTGGGCACTTTCAGAGATGCTGCGTAACAAACAATTACAACGCAGCCAAGCTTCACGTTAAATACACCTTTTCATATGCAGACATAAAAGGATTTTTCAAATTTCACATTGAGATCATTTAGCAGCCAGGAATTCACCTCCGAGCGGCTAAGAAGCCCTGGTGTGTGCCAGGGACTGCAGGGAAGTGACGAATTCCCACCCACGACAATTCTCAAACATCATCACCTTTATGCGAAGGTGAAGCTGGACAGGAAATGAAATGAGTGGGATGTGCTGTTTCACAGACGTCACCTAAACGACCGTGGGGTCAGGCTGCAGGGGCCCCGGCCCAGTGAGAGGGCAGGGGCAGCAGGCAGGCGGGGCAGGATGCCAGCGGCAGCGTCCAGGCACTGGGCTTCCGGAGAAGCTGCCGCTTCCGATAAACCGCATGGGGATGACTCCGTGACGAGCTCAGAGAGGACGAGGTGACGCGGCTGCTCAGTCCAGGGAAAGCAGCCTGTGTCCAAGGACAACGGGAGGGGGCGGAGTGAACCCGCAAGCGGCTCCCGCCGCCCTGGGGAGCAGCGCGGCCAGGCTGCCGTCTGCCCAGGACGCCGGGGACCCGGGGCCCAAGGAGAAGCGCGGAGGCCCCGCTCCCCTTCCTGCTTGGGGGGTCGCCGTGCAAACAAATCAGGAAACAGCAATTGGGAAAGACAGGCGGACACAGAACAACGCTAGACCGAGTGCTGCCCATCACGTGGGAGGGAGGCGGGGAGAAGGAGTGGCTTGTTTTTGGTAAAAGGGCTTTTAGAACTTTCTGGTTTTTAAAATTTATATATACGTAAATAAATAGCTTTACTAACTTTTTTTTTTAATTTTGAGGCATGGGATTGGGGTGAAAAGACACGGGGACAGTGCTGACCCCATAACCCTCCCCCTTTTTAAGGCCCTCTAGTGACCCTCACCTACGAGTTGATGGGAATGGCCTCTCCGGAAGGGAAACTGCTGGACAGACCAGCAAGAGTCCTGGGGATCCTGGGGCCTCCTAACATCCATGAGGGTCTCCTAATGTCCATGAGTAACTAAGAAGCCAGCACCGACTCATCTCAGCTCTTAGATCACGGGCAGGCTGGGGCTGGGGGCACTGGGACCCCTCAGAGCAGGGCCCCGCCCGCCCCGCAGAGCCCGAGGATCACCAGCAGGGCCTGCCAGAACTCACGCTGGAAAGTGAGGCTCTGGGGAGCGCGTGTGGACCACCCGCTCCGGCCGGCTGCTCCAGGACGCGCACCAGCACGCTCAGCCCGGGGCGGGGGGACCTGGTGACGGGCGGGCTCTCCGGGCGGCAGTCAGAGGCCTGGGCGCATCCCCAAGGCCACCAGGCCCGGCCCGGCCCCGAGTTCCAGCGGCTCACCTCCTGGAGGGGATGGAACCCACAGCAGAGCGGGCTGATTCAACAAGAGTGCAGCTGCGTCTGCGGACGGTCCTGGGACAGAATCGACTTTCCACAGCCTGGTGCCCACTCTCATTGCTGCTCTTCACATGCTGCCCAGGAGATAACCGTAGCAAACAGGCCCCCGGGACGGGGGGCAGACACACACCTCCCGGGAGACGACCCCGGCAGACAGCATCCCGGGAGGGGCGGACACACATCTCCTGGGAGACGACCGCAGTGAACAGCCCCCCAGGAGGGAGGGGACAGGAGCCCAGGGGCGGGGGAGGGACAGCTGAGGTGACAAGGCCCCTGCCCCCCGGGGGGCTGCCCTCGGGGAAGACAGAGCACCGGGACGTGGGGCGGGGTGGGCGGGCGGGCCTCCAGGAGGCCCCTCGGGTCAGCGGTCCCGGCCTCCCTCCACATGCGGAGGGGCTGGCAGCGGCGAGCGCCTCCCGTCCCAAAGACAGCACCCACCAGGCACGCGGACGCGGACCACAGCCAGGCACGCAGATCGGCCAGCCCAGCGCACGGACGGTCACCCTCTCCGCAGCCCAGCCCCTCCTCTGGGGCCAAGACAGTGCTGTTTCGGCCACTGGAGTCACTTCAGCGGCCCACAGGGAGGGCGTGGCCGCCGTCAAACACACACGGCGCCCCCGCCCCCCACAGCGACGGAGCGGCTCAGCCACGGCAGGAAGCCAGACGCCGAGGCCACAGCCACGACGGCGCTCAGGGATCCAGGCTGGCTCCACGTGTGGCCACCGGGTCATTTCCTTCCTCCTGAGCAGGCTTCACAGCGCCAGGGAGAGCCTACCGCTCTTCTGGGAGGACAGGCCAGGCCCACCAGCCTCCTGTGGGGCTTGGCCCAGCATGCCCGCGGCTCCCCAGCATCCTTCCCGTGCGGACGGGTCGCTGGCCCAGGTCAGGCTCCCCTCCACCGGGGGCAGAGCGGCCTCGGGGACAGGACTCCCTGCTGGAACCTCAGGGCGGCTGCAGCCAGGGCCCGCCAGTGCGGAACTGACTGCTCCTACCTTCCGCACCCCCCCTGCCTGCCTGCGGGACGTGAGCACACAGCTGTCGCCCTGCCACGCACCCAGCACTGGGCAAGTCTTCATTCCTGGGCTCCACCATCTCGCCCGGGACAGCTCGCGGCAGGGGGCCGGCACCCCTGGAACTCCTGGTCAAGAAGTTGCCAGCAGCTGGCCCCACCCACGGCCACGCACGCCCCCCACCCCTGAACACGCATGACCCAAGGGAACACAGAACGGAGCAATGCGCTTAAAGATCGCTCTTCAACCGACCCAATTTTGTCTTTAAAATGCCTTGAAACGACAAAGAGAGAGACAATTGATCTTCATGCTGGCATTTCCTGACATTTGATGCGTCAAATGAACACAGGCTGAAACACAAAAGCACGGAGCGTTAGCCCATGGAAGGCCGCTCAGCGGGCAGTTAGTGCTGCCCACCCTGCCCGCGGCCGTTTCCACCACCCAGGAGAAGAGACCAGGCCGGGGGCTGACTATGGATCGGGGGCCCTAGGGCACCGAGGCCAAGACGCGGGGGGTTCGTCCGGAAGGGGCTGGAGCCCCGAACGCAGGTGAGACAGAAGCGCGTGAGCTGAGAGGAGGCGCGGGAACGTCCCGCCAGATGGCAGGGGCACCTCCGTTTCCACCAGGCGGCCGGACGCACTGGACAACCGGGCCCCGGGGGACAGAGGGCGGGAAAACCTTCCGGAACCTTCCCGCTGCGTCCGCTCCCTGGCTTCAGGGCAGAGGGAAGGGCTACGGGGGGCGGGGGGGACAAAGGCAGGCGGGGCACCCCCTCAATCCTCCTCAGGCTCATCTGACCAGCACCCCACCCTGACCGGCACACGCAGCCCCAACCTCACCCACACACTTCCCTTTCGGAGCAGGCGGGTACCCGACCTCGGTTTCCTCCCGTCCCCGGCCAGGCCCCGTCCACCCCGGCCCGCCTGCCCCCCGCGAGCTGACGAGTCCTGATGCAGAAGCACAGGCAGGGGCCGGGACGGGGGGCCGGTGGGGACATCAAAGCAGACAGACGCCCCCCACGGCGCCGCCCCTGCCCGTCCCCACTCGGGCCCCACTGAGCAGCGGTCACAGGAGACGAGAAGGGCCCGGGCAAGCAGAGGCCCCACCGCCGGGACGCGGGGACGCAGCAGCCACCGCACACGCACCAAGCCCCCGCGGGCTGACCGGGGTTTCCGGACCCGGCCCTGCCCTCGCTCCCAGCCTCCCGCGGCTGCAGACACCACGCACGCGCGGGGAGCCGTTTCTGCCCACGAGGCGGGTCACTCGTCAACAAACACGCAGCCACCGATGACCTTACCCGAGACGTTTACAGACCTCGGAGCTCCCGAGGGCCACAGGGAGAAGGTCCGTGATTTCCGTGGAAGCTCCACGCTCTGTTCACCGCACGTTAATTACTCTCCCCACTGAAGAAAAGCAAGGTGAGCATGTGGCCGCCTTGCGCACCTAAGGGACGTGCCCTCCTCTACGTTGAGAACATGATGCCAGCTTCCATGTGGGAGAAGCTTCTGAGGTCACAGAGCATCTCTGCTCCCACACTGCCGAGTCACACACCCCGGAGACGGACGGGCAGCAGGGACCACCCGCCTGGGTGCTCCGCCCCCACAGCCCCCCAACAGCAAGGCCAGGGCCACCCAGCCCTGCACGGAGGCTGCAGTCAGACCTCCAGCCCCGACCCCACGTCCTGGAAGGCCAAACTAAGCTGCCTAGGCTTCTGGATAAAACAGAATGACCTCCTGGGGAGGCTCGATGTCAGCTGCTTCATAAGCTGCGCCTACGAGCCAGCCGAGGAGCAGGCGGCACCAGCTCCTGGCCTGCCCGTGTCCCCGTGGGAGAGGAGGTGCCCTGATTTCCAAAGGTGACTTCGGCCACGTGTGCCTGGGGGGTGGGGGGGGGCCTAGGCCACCCACCCGCCCTGGGCCCCGAGTCCCACTCTGAAACACCCCACAGGGGCTGGGATGAGGTCAGCGTGCCAGGCACACCTCCAGGGGACACAAGACTGGACATGGGGAGGCGACTCCCCATAAAGACCTTCCAGAATCTGGTCAGAGAAAGGCAGGCGGGGGAGAATCAGGCCCTCGCGCAGGCTCGGACCTCCCTGGCGCTAGGGGGTGGGAGGCAGGATGCGGGTGGGGGGAGGAGGCCGTTCTGGACGCCCAGCGTGCAGTCTGAGGGCGGTGTGCAGACGGAGGTGGGATGCAGTCCCCTGCACGACGGATGGCACAGCGAGCTCCGGGACCAGAGCTCAGGGCAGGGGTGACCGTCCACTCTGCAAGGGACCTCCCTCCGGCCAGGGCAGCCAGCAGCCCTCATGGAGGTTCATGGAACTGGACGCAACCAGACCGCTGGCCCGGGCCAACTTCACTGAGCTTCTGGGAACTGGGCGCAGGAGCCACGCCCATGCCCACTCCCCAGCGCCTGCACCGCTGGGCCTTCCTCCTCAAGATGCCCCTCGGGAAGTCACTAGTCCCGGAGATGACACAGCGGCAAACCACAGATCTGCGCAGAGGGAGGCTCTTGGAGCCTTCTCCAGGTATTTCTGCAGCTGGACACCCAGGCCGCCTCCCGTGGATGCAGAATCATTTTCCTGAAATGTCACAACGGCACACACGATTGCCCTGTGCCCACCAGGGCCCCAGAGGTGCTTTATTTAATTTGTTTTCTCTTCTCCTTGCCTTTCCCACTTAGTTCAATTCCCCACATCACACTGAGCGTTCACAGCCTGGCCCCCATCCATCCCCACGACAGCCAGGCCTGAGTCTAATCTGAGTTGGGGGGAGAGCGACTCTTGCCGCTCCTCAGAGTTGTGGCCGCACCAGCTGCCAGGCTGTGCCGGTGCCCTGGCCCTGGTGAACCCCAAGGTAGGTGAGCAGCGCCCTGAGAGGCTGCAAAGAGTCCCCACCAGCCACCCGCGTGGCGCCCTCCAGCCGTAACAGGTCAGCAGGGGCGGACCCCGTCCTGCTGGGCACCTCCTCCCGCCCAGAGCAGCTCCTGGAGGCCTTGGGCCCTGACAGCACTGCCTCCGTTTGGGAAGCAGGTGGCAGAAACTGCGGGTAGAGGGGCAAGGCCCCTGTGTGAGGTCGCTCGGCGTGGTTCCAGGCCCCTGTCCCCAGCCAGAACTCAGCCATTTCTCGGGCCCGCGAGGCTCAGCGGCCGCCCAGCGCTGGGGCCTCGAGCTGTCTCTAGGACGGGGCTTGAGCTCAGGCACTCTCAGGCGCTCTCACCGCCCCCTGCTCTTTCCTACCCGCCTCCCCCCACCAGGCAGGCCCCAGGGCAGCGGGGAGGGAGCAACGTTTGGCTGGGGCCTCCCGGAACCGTTCCCCAGTCAGAGGCCCCAGCAAAACCGAGGCGGGAACCCCTGAGACAGCGTCAGCCGGGGACCCAGGCTCCCGTGTCACCAGTCGGCCAGGTGCGTGCCGGCTGGGCACAGGCGTCGACGCTGGCCGCCACCACCAGGGAAGCTGGCCCTTCTCCCTTCATGTGAATGGTCCAGCCAGCCGGCAGGCTCTCCCATGCCGGCGTGGACGATAGCCCCTGGGGAGCCTGGACCAGCGACCTGCATCCACTCCCCACACTTGGTCACCTGCGCCGGCGCCTGCCTCTCTCTAACCCCCACGTGCCCGAGCGGAGCGGGAAAAGTGACCTCGTCCTCCTGCTGACCACCTGGAGGCAGGGCGGGCCGGGCAGAGGCCCTCCCCGCCCAGTGTCTCCCGGTGGCCGGGATGGAAGGCCTGGGCAGTGGGGGCGGGGGGGGGCTGGCTGGGTCCTCCCCGCGGCCCCCAGCGGGACGAGCAGGGCCCGCGGGGTGTCTGACAAGCAGGGGCTGAGAGGCACAGGCCCGCTGTCACCAGGCCACCACCCGCGACGGCAGGGCCTCCTCCCTCCCGCAGTTGGAAGAAGAGGGGCTCAAGGAGGTGAAGGGGCCGGAGGGCACAGGGCCTGACCACGGGGATCTCCTCATCGCACCCCAGATGGCCCGGCCCTCCCGGGGGTCAACGCCACACACGACCACATGGGCACTCTTTGGGGCAAGGACGGGGAGGCACTCAGCCCGCCTGGAGCCCCTGGGTCGAGGGAGCACAGAGCCTCTAATGAACGGGGACTCAGCCGCTGCGGAAATGTGGATCAGAGAGGCTAAGCAACCAGCCTGGGGTCACACAGCGCCAAAGTGCCAGGCAGCTAGGCTGTTTGATGACGTGCCCACCCCTTCCCTAACGCCCCACTCCCCGCAACCATCACAAGGCTCCCAGGGGCCCCCAGGCCCCTGGGGCACAGCAGCGGCCCAGGGGGTGTCTCTGGGGAGCCTGTGACAGCAAGCTTAGCAAGCTGGTGTGGACACAGCCCAGGCCCCCCGTGACCTACGACCCCAGCAGCGGGGTCTCAGCCTACAGGTCAGCGCTGACCACAGGCAGCACATCTCAAAGCTCCTCCGAAAACAACCCTGAGAACTAAAGCTAACTCCCCTCTCTCCCCCAGCAGGGGATCACACCCGGGGTCTTCCTGAAAAGGCATTTACTTACTTGAAAATCTCTTTCTTCCAGTATTTCTTTCCTCCATCTCACGAGAAAAGCAGCGCACACGTACAGGTGGAAATTGGCGAAGCCCTCGGGTTCCGACTGCAAGACAGAACAGCGGAGAAGGTCAGGGCCGGCGGGAACACGGAACCAGCCAGCCGGCGCGCCGGTACACAAGGCCTTCGCTCCTGCCTCTCGTCTCATTAAAACAAGACGGTTTTCTCTCTGATCGGCAGCCAGACACAGCGGACGTGCAGGGCAAGCAGGCCCCGTGACTTTCCCGCACGGATGATGGGCAGTGATGATAGAAGGCCGGTCTGAGGGGCCCCCACTGCACGCAGTCCCGAGGGAGGGCCCCGCTTTCCCCACAGAGGCTGATGTCTTGGCCCCGGCCAGGAGGCAGGCAGCAGAGCGGGCACCCCGCCTGGGCGCTGCCTGGCCAGGCGCTGACGGCAGGTGTGGGCGGCAGGAACGCCGCAGGCCCCTCCGCGTGGTCACCTGGAGCCCCCTCAGCCGCTGCCTCAGTTCAGACAAATGCCACCAGCATTTGCAGCCAGGGTTCCCTGGGTGCCACCTGAACTGTGTGACAATTGTTTACGAAGTCAAAAAAATAAAATAAAATCTACATCACGTAAGAGAAGGATGGGAAACACCAGGGGCACGCAGGGAGAGGCTGGCGCGTTAAACACAGCGCTCAGTCGCCTAACGTGACATTCAAACGGAGACCCAAAGAGGGCCATCCGTGCAGACACCAGGGTGGGGGAGGAAGGCAAAGGCCCCGAGGCTCGAGGCTGCCTGGCAGGTTCCAGACCCAGAGAGGAGGTCAGGATGGCTGTCCTGGGCCCCAGGCCGGCTCATCTCACTCCCCAAGGTCCTGGGCCACATTCCCCAGTAGGAAACCAAGGCCCTCTTTCCAGCTGCTTCTGAGATACCCTGTTTGTCTTGGATGTTCTGCGTTTTCCTTGTGATATTTATTCTGCTTGAGCTATCCTGAGCGTGCAGAGCGTCCAGTTTTGGAAAACCGTCACCCATGCGCCCATGCAGACGTCTGTGAGCTCGCTGTATTTTCTCAGAACCTTGGTGAGGTGGGTGTGAGGCCTTTTCCCACTTCACCCAACCTCTCTGCTCATAAGCACCACCTCTCGTCTCTCCAGGAGATGCACTTTCTTCAACTCTGTCTTCCAATTCACTAGTTGTCTCTTCAACTGGATCACAACTCCTGTCCGGCTCACCTGTTACATCTGAAACGTGCATGGCTTCTCACACCGGCTTTGTAAATTGTGAGTTTCTCTCTTCTCCTTCTTTCTCGCTCACTATGTCCCTTTTTCATCACTTCGTACACGTTGAACTTATTTTCCAGCACATCACAGGTGAACTCTGAACTCTGCGGTCTCGGCAGCTCTCTTTCTGCAGCCTGTTCTCTCTGCTGAGTCTCACTCTTGGTAGGCTGCCTCCTTGGACTTTAGTGATTCCCCCGCGTGGAGCTTGTGTTTGATGAAATAAATCTATTGTTAAGGCAGGACAAAAAGTGTTTAACATAAAATTCTCTCTGTCTGGGTCACTAGTCCTCACTGGCATGCGCTACGCATTGACACATGAACCAGACCTCTCAGGAGACACGGCCGCCTGCTCCCCCTAACAGCAACTTTCTCCTGGCACCAGCAAGGTGCCTCCTCAGGAGACAACAAGCCTTAACCCTGTAAGGGGTCAGGATGACCTACCACTTGCCTCGTACGCGCAGATCTGGAGTAGGTAAACTGTCAATCTGTCATCTGATGTATAAATGCTTCTCTCAAGTATCTAATATATACCTGTGCGTTAGCTTCTATTGGGAGGAATAGTCCTCAGAGCTTTCTGAAAGACTGTCTCCCAGGTTATTATCCTCAGTTGGGCCTGAATAAAAGTCTCCACGTCTTTCTTAGCATGCATGGTAAGTTGCTTCAGTCATGTCTGACCTTGCAACCCCACAAACTATAGCCCACCAGGCTCCTCTGTCCATGGGATTCTCTGGGCAAGAATACTGGATGGAGTGGGTTGCCATTTCCTCCTCCAGGGGATCTTCCTGACCCAGGGATCAAACCCTTATCTCTTACATCTCCTGCATTGGCAGGTGGGTTCTTTAACATGAGCGCCACCTGGGAAGCCCCTTTTTTCTTAGATTGACTATTCACTCATTTTTTTGTCGACATGTTCTTTGGAACTTCTATCTGTTGGAAGTCTTTGAGATATGCATCGAGAATGATTTTCTTTAGGGAAGAAAAAAAAAAATTCGTATTTGCTTCTGCCAGAAGCTAAAGGCCTTTGCTATTATCCCAAGACTGGTTTCAACTAAATCTTCAGCTTGAAATACTGTAGACAAGTAAGCGAAATGAATTGGGACTGCAAATCCGTGTGAGAGCAGGGCTGCGCTCAGAGGCCCTGAAGGGAGGTGCTTTCCTTCCTTCTCCCCTAATGGCCACAGCCGCGGCCGACGAAGGCGAGCGGCAGCGCCTGCCCAGCCCTGGACAGGCTCCAGGTGAGTCTCCTGCCTGGGGCTCCCCGCCACCGGACAGAAGGCCTGGGAATCACCTGCCAGGAGCCCGGGGTGAGCGCTTCGCCACCGCTCCTTACCTCGCTCGATTTACATTTTCTCGAGACTTCTGGCCTACAGCCGCCTCTCTTCCTTGAAGATACACCAGCATCCTGGGGTATCCTGTGACGGAGGGGCCTGCTAATTTGGTTAACAGCCTTTACTCTGTCCTGGGAGTGCAGCAGTCAGCCTTAGGCCAGCCCCTGGACCCACCCTCACTCGGAGTCCAGGAGGTGGGCTGCAGACTCTGCGTCCTGTAAGACGGGGGTCCCCAGCTCCGGGCTGTGGGTCTGTACCTTCAGTCAATCAGCGGCAGCTCCAGGTTCAAGTGCGCAATAAACGCCATGCGCTTGAATCATCCCAAAGCCATCCATCTGGTCCGTGGAAAAACCGTCTTCCATGAAATCAGTCCCCGGTGCCAACACGGCGGGGAACTGCCGCCACAAGGTTTCCCAAGCTGGCGAGCAGAGCAGAGCGTGAGCCACGCGTTCACGGGAACACAGCGTTCGGGGAAAACGGAGGTTTACAGCTTCACTTAAGTGGATTGTTTGTCTTCAGTGACTTGGTAAATTACACTAAAATAGCAATTTAATAAATAAAAATTTCATATCCTAATGGAAAGTGGGCTTCTGCTTTAATGAAGCTTAACCTGGACAATAAATATCACCGTCAGCTGCCCAGAGCGGGGAGAGACCAGGAGGCAGCGGATGCTCACACGTCACAGGGCCCACGGCCGGGGCCCCCTCGGGATGGGGGTCTCCCTCATCTTCAGGATCCGGCACCTAAAATCGGGGTCTTCCTGACTGGTGTGGAACCAGCCACACAGACCGGCCGTTTCACAACAAGCCCAGGGGGAGGTGGGAGCACGCAGCACTCTCCAGGGACCAAGGACGTGTCCCCGGGAAGCCCCCAGGGCGGGGCTCCTGAGGACCACAGCAGTCAGCCACGGTGTGGGGGCCATTTCAGAGCCGGCTCTGCGGGGGGGCCTGGCCCAGACCAGGCCATCCAGCCGCCACGCACTCGGCCGGGCTGCACACCCTCCTCTCCTGCCTCCCCAGGCTTCAGACGACTTGGGAGGAGAGGGAAGCCAGGGATCTGACAAGGCTGCTCGGCAGGAGACAGGCCCCACGAGCAGGCCTCGTGCGTCGGGGCTTATGCTGGGATAGGAGGGGCACAGACCCCAGCTTCTCATGTCCTCCTGCAGCCCTGGGGAGAGGTGGACGGGGCAGTGGGGAGCGCCCTGCCACAGTCTCAGCCCCTCGTCCCCGTGGTCCTGCCACTGCTCGGCTGGAAACCTCCCCCTGTCGGAGATTCAGTGGAAACGGTCCCTTAAGGCATCCAGGGCCCCATCCCACCTGGCCAGCCTCCTCCCCAGGCGGCCCTCCCTGCCGGCCTGTCCCTGCGCTCACCACCTGCACCCACAGCCCCAGCCCTGGGCCCAGAACCAGCACTTGGGAAAAACCCCCGCGAGCCCGGGTGGCTTCAGAAACCAGGTGAGCCTGGTCTGGACAGGCTTGTCCGAGTCCGGCTCTTCCCGGAGCCCAACTCCATCAGCCCACAGGCGGGGGACCCGGCCGCGGCGTGGAGGGGAAGGACGTCCGGTGGGACACGGGCAGAGCCCACCAGTCCACAGGGAGCGCTCCCGACCCGCACGCCGTCCTCCCTGCAGTGGAGGCCACGCTCCAGCCCCCTTAGGCCGCCAGGCAGTCTGCAAACACTCTGACCCTTTAACAAGCAGGCCAGGGATATCGTCTTCAAGATTCTGATGGTTCTGGTTAATACAACAAGAGAACATTCTGGCAAATCGTGTTTCAGATCATCTCAATGTCACCCTGTCTTACTCGCTAATTAAGAAAACAGGGCGCTCTAGGACCAGACGGGGTCCACAGTGCCAGGGGCTCCCGTGAGCGCCATGAAATTCCTGGTTTGTTTTCCGCACCTTACCAAGCTCCTTGAGGCAGACCCGGCAAGGCTCACGCGTAGGGGAAGCGACCGGGTTTCTGCTGACCAGCACCAGGGTGGCGGGGGCTCAGAGCACACGCTGCAGGTAACATCGGGCCGGCAGAACGGCCGCAAGGGAGGCCAGGGCTGCGGCTGGACGGCAGTGTGCTGTCCGTCACCTTTTTGAAAAACAAGCCTGGAAGCAGAGTCTCCTACCAAATGTTCACCCTCGGAATTCTGAGGCTGGGGAATTCTGGAGGTCAAGGAGAAAACACTGTTCCTATAACAAACACCATGTTTAAAAATCATAAACCTCACTAGCTGAGGAAAAGACAGTTCACAGAAGATCCGGGATGCACTTGGAAATGACCACATCAAAGCCCCATTCCCATTCCAATTGGATCAGACATCCAAAATCTAATGCTAATGTGGACATCTGTCTTTGGCAGACAAGGGTGGGCAGACCAGCTGGGGAAGAAAAGGATTATTTGATAAATGATACTGAAATAGCCGGCTACCCATACGGAGAGAGTAAAATTAGATCCCTACCTCATGCCATAAGCCCCAATTCAAAGAGGATTACAAAGCAGCCCACAAAGGCAAAACCTTAAGAGCGTAAGCATCAATTAAAAAAAAAAAAAAAAACAGTAAATTAGACAACACAAAAATTTTAAACTCCTCTGTGACAAAGGCACTAGAATTATGATAAATGTACAAGTCACGGACGAGCAAACACCACCTGCAACGCACATTTGACTGACAGAGGACTAGTAGCCACGACGTGCGTCGTCTTATAAAATCCGCCTACGAAACCATAAGAAGACAAGTGACCTGCTAAGAAAAGCAGGCCAAGGATGTGAACACACCTTGAGTGGTCAGTGAGAACAGGACAAGCTGCTCACGCTCACGGGTAAGCGGGGATGCAGAGAGCAAGATGGGCAGGAGGAAGAGGTCAGCTCAGGTTTTTCAAACGGGCAAAGCCTAGGAACTGTGAAGACTGCAGCGTACAGGGGAGGGCGTGGGCTGAAAGGAACCCTGCACGTGCTGGGGCGGGGCCTGGGGGGCACGCCTCACTGGAGAGCGTACAGTGCCGGGGTGGTCACCTCCTGTAACCCAGAAAAGCCCCGTCTTACACCGGACACCCCCTGAGCCAGAGGGAGAGGAGACGTGGGCACGAGCTTTAGACTGCACGCTGCTGGCAACTGCAAAAGACTCAGAGACAGCTCAGATGTCTTTCAACAGGAGAATGGATGAGTTATAACACATTCATACAGTGTGAAACTATAAAGGCTGAAAATGGATGAAATACAACGACATCCACCAAGATGAGTAAGTATTAAAAAATAAAGCTGGACACAAGCAGCAAGTCGCCAAATATGTGTGATGCCGTTTATAAAAAGTTTCAGAATATTCATTAAGAGCATACAAACTGTTTATGGATATACATGTATGTGAAGAAAATGAAAAAAAAGCACATGTAGAAATTTTATAAAAACCAATTTCAAGGTAGTGGTTATCTCTGGAGAATGAGGAAGGAAGCTTCAATGGTGTATGTGAAATCAAATTTTTAAATAAGTAATAAACGATCTGAAACAAAAATGATAAACGAACTGTCAGATTTGACACAACTGGGTAGTCAGTACACAGGCATGCACTGCGTTATTAACTGTACTTTTCTCTCCACGTAAGACTTCTAAAACACATATAACTGACAAGGACCTCCTGCGGGCTTCCCCGGTGGTTCAGGGGTGGAGAGTCTGCCTGCAGTGCAGGAGACAGGCGTCTGATCCCCGGGTCGGGACGATCCCCTGGAGGAGGGCATGGCAACCCACTCCACTGCTCTTGCCTGGAGAAGCCCACGGACAGAGGGGCCTGGCGGGCTCCAGTCCGCGGGGTCACAAAAGAGACACAACTTAGAGGCCAAACGACAACAAAGTGAAAGTGGAGTCACTCAGTCGTGTCCGACGCTCTGCGACCCCGTGGCCTGGAGCCCACCAGGCCCCTCTGTCCGTGGGATTCTCCAGGCAAGAGCACTGGAGTGGGTGCCAAGTCCTTCCCCAGAAACAACGAGGCCCTGCCGTATATGCAGCGCAGGGGGCTCCGTTCAGGGCTTTGCGATGGCCGACGTGGGGAAAGACGCTAAAAGAGAGGGGCTGTGTGCACACGCGTGACCGACTCACGCATGACTGACTCACATCGCTGCACGCAGAAACACCGCATTGCAAATCAGCTGGACTCCAACAGAGAATTGAAAAGACTCCTTACAGCCGAAACAGAAAATAAACATTGGGGGCCACCTGGCAATGGTCCCTCGCAGGGCCGCCGAGTGCGGGATCTCTGCCTCCTGGGGCTCCGGCCCAGCTCGGGGCGTCACCGGGCCCCAGGCTGTCACTCAGACCCTGGCCTCGGTGGCCCTCCTCCTTGGATTCTGACCTCTGTCAGCCGGGGCGGGGCTGCTGGCCCGTTTTCACCCCCAGGGAGAAGCCTTGACTTTTGAGAGAAGCTCCGAGGAGAACGTAACACAGCCCAACTGTCCCGGGTCTCTCGGCCCTTCCCCTCTCCCCCAGCCACTGGCTGGAGGCAGAGGATGAACCCGGACGCCTCCTAACGTTGTGAGTTTTCTTCAAACTGCATGTCAGGCTCTGCAGTGGATCAAGGTTTGCTTATAAAATGACAGAATGGAAGTTTGAAACGACTACACGATTAGCTAAATGCAAATAAGCCGGGCAAGAGACACACTTTTTGAAAAGCAGGCAATCAGGCAAAGAAACAGTTTTCCTTCTATTTTTTATAAAAGAGAAACGGTGATAAAAGGAACAATGTTTCACCTTTAATTGCATCATTAAACTTTCCTTATAATTTTTGGCCCTGAAATAAAACTGAGTGGCCTTCTGGCACAAGAGATTTTCCCGAGCATGTGTATTTACGTAGATGGATTTCTGAGGCCATTCAAACGAAGGGAATTGTTCCCAGTTCTTTGTGCAGATTCAAGAGCACCAACTTCAGCTGTGCCAGCAAAACCTCTGCGATGACTTCCTTTGAAACATTCATCACCAGGCCAGTGCGTTACACAATTACCTACCACGGATGCAGAGCACGGCCATTTTAAAATTCACACCAACACCCGCACGTTTGGGGCCTGGTTCCGTAATGGAACTGTAAATCATATTTCATTATGCAGCCGGTCCTGAGGCATAAATGAGCTGGTGCCCATCCAGCCGGCCTCACGGTGACTGATCTATTATCTCTACGCCAACCTCTATTAGCTCTCGCCAGATACTCATTGGCATGTGTCTGTCCATGTCTCAGGGCATTCCCAACGGCTGGGTGACAAAGGTCACAGCCCGTCAGATTCATGCCGGGAGTCACTGGCTGGACGCTCCTCCAACAGGGAGGGCTGGTCTGGGAAAGGTACAGTGACCCACCTGTGGCTGCTCTGATGTATCAATAATTCCCAACTCTGAGGAACCTTTTAAAGCTGGAAAAAGAGCATCAGATAACAACGAATATGAAAAATTCTTTTAAAGTTCCTAATGAATTGTTACTCCTCGGGTGATGCTGTATCAGGATTCTCTGGAGAAACAGGACCACAAGGATGTGTGTGTGTGTGTGTGTGTGTGTGTGTGTGTGTGCACGTGTGCGCGCTGTGTTGTCCCAACACACACACACACACAGACTGACTGTAGAAGCCTGGAAAGACCAAAATCTGCTGGGGAAGTCTAGCAGGCTGGAGACCCAGGGGACAGCTGATGCTGTTCAACTGCAAAGACCTTACCTCCTGGAGGCAAAACAGCTTCGTGCTCAGGGGAGGCTGGCCTTGGTTTCATTCAGGCCTTCAGCTGATTGGATGAGGCCCACCCACGCTCTGGAGGGCAGTCTGCTTTATGCAGAGTCTGCTGATTTAAAGGTTACATTCATCCAAGTTATACAGAAACATCCAGAACATTTACCAAACATCTGGGCATCATGGCCCAGCCTGGCTGACACAAAATTAACCGCCACCCAGATCATGACCCATCCACGATCGGGAAAGGTGTTCTCCAGTGCCACATTCCCCGGTCCTCTTAGACGACAAACGGGTGGTTTAAACATTCAGTTAGTCAACAGAAGAGTTGACAGTCCCTGAGGAGTGACAAGCTTCTCTGGCTCAGATTCACAAGGGAGGATTTGACCCTTAAATGCAGAAAGGCCGCCAGCGAAAGCCAGTTAAGAGCCAAACCGACAGCGGCTCTGCCTCAAACACGTTGGCACAGCCCCCAGCACAGGCACTGAAGCAGGCCGCGCGCCACTCGGCCCCTGGGGCACGGACCGCCCGTCACCTCCAGGAGACGTCTGGGGGAGGGGGAACCACAAGTTCCTGCATCACGAGTGTCGCGCTGCCTGCAAACGTGTCTCCTTTACGGATGAAATCAAAGACACTGTTTGAGTGCTGATGTCAAAACCCCATGCATCACACAAGCTCTGCAGGGCCGCAGGGCTGCAGCCAGCATCGCGGCCAGGAACCTCAGCTGCCCGCGCTGGACCCTCCCACCCCCCAAGGGTAAATTCCGCACCCCTGATGGCCGGGCGTCTTCCTGAGGCCAAGGACCAGTGCAGGTCTACGGGCACCACCTTACGCGTCCAACCTGAGGATCTGTGCTGCTGTTTAGCGTTCGTCAAGGGCATTCTTGGCAAACTAACAGGGAAAAGATCCTGCTGTGGGTCCTGATTAGTTTTTCTTTGAAGCAAGAAATGACATCACACCAGTTAATGACTCAAAGCTTCAGTTCTCTCTGTAGAGGGAACCAAGCCGGGAGAGCAGAAAGGCCAGAGAGAGAAAGTGAGCTGCAGCTTCTGGTGAACAAGCCAGACTCCCATCACAGCCCTGCGACGACGCACGGCACTGCCCGTCACTGGACCAGCAGGCTGGCACGCCTGAGCGTCCACAGGCTTGGCCGGGAGCGCGTGGGCAGCACACCCTGCCTGTCTGGCGAGCGTGCTCGGAACCAGAACCCCTACCCCGAGTCAAGCCCCAGCCCTGCCTCCCCCCAGGTCTCTCTGGAGGCTCCCTCCATCTTGGCCTCCCCTCCCTGCCTTGTCCCGTGAACTCCCTTGACTGACTCTGAGGCCTGTGCGGTCTCCCTCCTGGGCTCACTGCTGTGTCTCCCCAACACATCAGGACATGCCTGTGCAGCTCGCTCCTTAGAAGGCCTCCCCCGCTGAAGACACGGGTCCACGGGGACCCCTCTGCCTTCCCAGGCAGGGCAGCGGGCCCACCCCAGCTCCCCGCCGGCCTCGGCCGCCACGGGCTCATCAAGGGGGGACAGGGGGCACGTCTACTCTCTGGGGAGAGGGTGCCATGTCTACGTGCACAGCACCAAGCCCCGCAGCAGGACGGAGCCCAAGAACGAAGCTGACATACCGATGTCTGTCGCTGTGAGCCTGAGTGTGAAACCTCTGAAAGACGGACAGACAGCTCAGCTCCCGGTGAACCTCAGGCTCCTCCCTGTGAAGGGAGCGCTGGGCCGGCAGACGCGCTCTCAGGCCCCAGGGCTTGCACTGCAGGGGCAGGACCGGGAGAGGGCGAGGGCCACACAGGCACTTCCAGAAGTGGGGGTGGTCTCTGGACGCCCACCTCTGTCAGCATCCCCTCATGGCCAGCAGCCTAAGAGCCGGTCTCTAAACTCTCGTTCTGCAGCAAACGAGCAAGGCGGATTCCCAGAGCAGAGCCATCGTGGCCTGCAGGCCCCTCAGGGCCTGTGTCCCCCTGGACAGGGGCAGACCACTCATTTGCTACAACAAAGCAACAAAGGACATGGATTTGGGCCAAATGTCAGGTTTTCCACCTCCTGGACTGGGGTCCCAGAAGTTACTCAGGAGGGGACTACGGGAGCAGATGGTGGTAGCAGGTGTGAATTCGTCCTGAGAAATCACGACGTCCGGCTGACGCAGGGCTCCCTGCAGGCCTCACGCCCCTGCGTCTTCACGCTGCTCAGTACTGGGCACCAGGACACGTGCCTCCGGGTGGACAAGGCTCAGACGGACCAGCAGACGTCCGCTCTGAGCACGGCGCAGAAGCAGGACTGCAGTCTCCGGGTCACCGGCCCAGACTCTTCATTCTTAACCAGCTGCTAGCAGGCTGTCAGAGAGTCAGGTCTGAGAGCCGCCTGCGCTGTGAGCTTCTGGGGACAAGGACCCACCCTGCCCTCTCCTGGGTCTCCCCCGGGAGCTGGCCCAGAGCTTCCACACACAGTGGACATTCAGCAAGTGACCAGAACGCTGAGTAAGGGAAGGAAGGCCGTGTTCCCGCTCCCAGTTACAGACAAAGCTTGTCAGCTCCCAACGACCAAACATTCAAAGGACCTCAAGCACCAACCCGGAGCCAAGACTTACACGAGGAACGAGTGAAAACTGCTAGTTGTGTCCGACTCTTTGCGACCCCATGGACTATCCAGTCCATGGAATTCTCCAGGCCACAGTACTGGAGTGGGTAACCTTTCCCTTCTCCAGGGGATCTTCCCCACCAAGGAATCAAACCGGAGTCTCCTGCACTGCAGGCAGATTCTTTACCAGCTGAGCTACCAGGGAACACCAAGAATACTGCAGAGAGTAGCCTATTCCTTCTCCAGGGGATCTTCCTGACCCAGGGATCAAACCTAAGTCTCCCACATTGCAGGTGGATTCTTTACCAGCTGAGCTAACAAGGGAAGTTCAGGATTTAAACCAGCCCCCTTGCAAATAAGGCTGTGAATAAGGCTGTTATTGTTTCGAAACTAATCTGAGCAGAAAGAATCCACATTCACCTAATGGCCGTTCTCTAGGGCATTCCCAGATTTGGCAGAAAACACTGAGGATAGAGAACAGCGCCTCCTGTGAGCTGAACACGGAAACGCACCCAGGAGTCTGTCCTTGTGTTCACAGGTGATGTGTGGGCAAGCTTCAGAGGCAAGCTGGCGAGGGTTTCATTTAGAAATCACGATGGCCTCACAGACTTCAACATTATCGGGTGTGTTTTAATCCACTGCCATCACAATATTTCCCGATGTTCAACCTGCCCATTTCCGACCCCTTTAAATTGGGCTTCCGAGATGACCCCAGCAGTCTTGGAGAAGCCCCCCCCCTCCCCCCGCTCTCTCTACAAAGAGATGCTGCAGAGTCTTCTAGAACATTCCTGCCTGACCCTGAGGAGCCTACATCCTTGTCACAGGAAATGGTACAGAGGCTCCCGGTGGGGGGGCGGGGGGGGTGGCCTGCTTCCCGGGGGTTCGTCACTGGACCCAGTAATTTTCGGTGGAGGAAGTCAGAAGAAGGGATTTTACTTCTTTTAAAGAGAACACATCACAGGTTCATACTGCGTCTTGACTCATATTTAAGATTACAGTGCTTTTCCTTCTTTGATTTTATGCTTGATTCTCTTTCCTCTTAGGTGAAAAATCTCATTTCCTATAACATTATCATAATCACTTATTTGCTTTACCCTAATGTATGTATTTATGTGTAATGTGTGTACATAAGCAATAGTTTCAAGGTAGCACTAATGTTAGCACTAACAATCTGATTGCCAAGTAGAGTTTTTAAATTTTTTGGCAATTCTTTTTGCGCTTGAGATGTATGCTGCGAGGGCTGTGCATGCAAACTGCCCGAGAGGCTCCTTGAAGCCATTTTTCTCTCTGTCACTGGGGCACCAACCAGGGATGCAGCGAGGTCCACTTTTTACATCTTAATTTTGTTCATGCTTTTCAAGGCCCGCTTGCTTAGGTTGAGTTTGGCTTCGTAACTGTGAAAAGCAGCACGTGATGCCGCAGTAAGGACCTCGGCCGACCTGCGTTTGGAGAAGTTGGGCGGCACGCTTGCCTCCAACACTGCCCCTCCTCCCCCGAAGTCACAGCTTTCCCACTGGCATCTGGCTTATCCTCTCACTGACTTTCTTCTTTTGTCTGCAATATAGGTAAATGCATGCGTGCTCACGAAAACCTGTGTGTGTGTATCTGTCTGCCCATGTGTCTGTCCATACTCCCTCAACCAACCGACCAACAACTGATGGAGCCCACACATGCTGTGCCTTTTCCCTGCCGAAACGATGCGGCCGAGAGCGCTCCAGCCACACGCGGGAAGCACGCACCCCTGTGCCCACCGCGAGGAGCAGTGCGCCAGCCCCTGGGGCATCAGTCGAGCTGCCCAGGCTGAGGACGCCCGCAGGGCTGCGGGCCCTTTGCGATTACAGGCAGCCCTCTAACGGGTAGGCCCCACAGACACCGTGTTTTGTATTTCCTTCAGCTTGTCTTCTGGATTGTTCCTGGGCCAGCAGGTGAGAGCCCGTGTTGTTGCCGAGAGCACTGATCAGCCCCTGGGTGTTCTTACCGGCCCAGCTTCTGACCTGCTGCAGCCTGCCCACCCCTCCCTGAGGTCTGCCCGCCTGTCCTACCAGCTCCCCAGACCCAACTAGCGGCTGACGGCTCCCCTTAGGTGGGCGCTGGAGAACCTCGGCCCTCGTACAAACACGACTCCACGCACACAGGTGGCACCAGTGGTCAAGAACCCGCCTGCCAATGTGGGAGACGTTAAGAGATGTGGGTTTGACTGCTGGGTCGGGAAGATCCCCTGGAGGAGGGCATGGCAACCCACTGCAGTATTCTTGCCTGGAGAATCCCATGGACAGAGGAGCCTGACGGGCTAGGGTCCATAGGGTCACGAAAAGTCAGACACAACTGAAGCAACTTAGCACGCACACATGCACGTATACAGGTGGTACTAGTGGTAGAGAACCCGCCTGCCAATATAGGAGATGTGAGAGATTCGGGTTCAATCCCTGGGTCGGGAAGATCCCCTGGAGGAGGGCATGGCAACCCACTCCGGTGTTCTTGCCTGGAGAATCCCATGGACAGAGGAGCCTGGTGGGCTGCAGTCCTTGGGGTCGGACACAAGTGAGCGATTCAACACGCACGAGCATTTCTGCACACACCAGTAGCTCAGGGGGACGAGGGCCTCGGTGGCTGTTTTCTCACTAAACCATTTGTTTTGAGATAACTGTAGACTGATATTCATGTGCAAGAAATAATTCAGACAATAATAAATACAAAGAGACCCCCGTCCCTGCTACCTAGTTAGGGGCGGCCCTTCTGATCTGCAGGAAAGGATGCTGATCAGCTCCCTGGCTGGGCCCCGGCCCCTCACACGGGGACAGAAGGGCGCAGGCTCATGGACACATCACGCTCGTCAGACGTCCCACACTCGACACTGGTGTGCTGAAGACGTTCAACCTGGGGGTACGACCTTATCCTCACTGTGTAAATGAAGATTCACATGCTTTGCACATTCACCAGTGCACACGTATGTGGATGTGGGATGCACACGGCCTCGTGACTTCCTCTAAACAGAGTCCAGCTATTCTCCCTTCTCTGCATTCCTGGTAAATAAAGATTAACTCAACCGTAAAAGTTATACTATTCAGATCCTTGGCCATTATTTTTCTCTGTTTGGTAACTGGTACACTGATAAGAGAGAATTAAAGCTCTCCATTACAACTGTAATCTTTCTATCAGATCCTGGCTTTATGTTTTCTTATCTCTGTGACTTAGGACATATATTTTGAATATTATTTTACTACAATAAAATGTCCGCCTTTAATTAACTCAACAGTTTCCCTTAGTCTTCTTAATCTTAACGTTCCTGTTTTTGCTTCTGCTTGAGTTTCGATCGGCAGAGCTTTGCCCAGCATTTTATTTCTAATCCTTTTATGTCCCCAAAGGAAGAACAAATGCTAGGAAGGAAAATTCAAGCAAAATCTGACAAATATGCTTTAAGATTACATGAATGAAATATTCATTGAATCTCTGGGTATTTAAAATAATATTTTGGTGCTCAATTTTACTTTTTGGAAAAACTTCATTCATGACCAACCAAATACTTTTATATTTTGCTATTTTTAGTAAAACTGTTTAGCTAAATTGTTTAACTAAATATTGAATTGATACAAAATATGTTGTAAATACATGGGAATAAAAGCACACCAACAGAACAAGAATTCTTGGGCTTACCATCCACTGCTTAAGAGAAAAACTAACCTCTCAATGAGCAACTTTCCCCAAAGCCAGCCTGGCCCTCTTCCTGAGATTGCAGTCTTTGGAAGGTAAACACCATCCCCAGCTGTGTTTGTCATTTCCGTGACTTCCTTTATCTTTGCCCGGCAGTTGTTTCCTTCTGGATCTGAGTTTTAGAGAAATGTAACACGAAGTGTGTATGAACCGAGGGCACCTACTTCATTCAACACTATGTCCCCGGGACTCGCCTGGTGGTCCAATGGCTCAGACTGTGCTCCCGATGTGAGGGCCCGGGTTTGATCCCTGGTCAGGGAACCAGATCTCACGCGCCACAACTAAAAATTCACACACTTGCAACTAAAGATCCCACATGCAGAAATGACACACAAAAAAAACCCACGTGCCATACGAAGATCAAAGATGCCTTGTGCTACAACTAAGGCGGAGCCAAATAAAACACCAACACCACGTCCCTGAAATACATGGCTGTTGCTTCACGTGGCTACAGGTCACTGGGAGTCTCCATCGCCTCGAGGCTCCACAATTTCTTCATCTACACTATTGCCCACAGGTCTTTAGGCTCTTCTCCATTTCCTGCTACTACCAATCGGGACCGCTGGAACCCCTGTGCACACCTGTCAGTCTTTCTAGACCACCCTGTGCCCCAGAACCACAGGGAGGGCCCCCCCAGCACCCCTGACCCAGCAGACCGCTGGGAGGGGCCAGCCATCTGCGCGCCTCACAAGCTCCCGGTGCTGCTACGGCTGCTGGCCAAGGACACTGAGGACCTCTGCTCCGTGAGGAATCCTGTGCAGTGACGGGAATGCCTCACGCCTGCACCGTCTAGTCGGCAGCTGCCAGCCGCAGGGAAGCCCTGAGTGCTGGAAAGGTGGCTGGTGGAACGAGGGAACTGAAGTTTTCAGTTCTTTAGATTCTAAATAATATTCATTTGAACGGCCACATGTGGCTCGTGACAGTGCGGCTCTGAGAGCAAATAACCTAGGAGTGGAATACCTGGGGGAGAAGAATGTGTTTCTTCAACTTTCCCAGGAAAAGGCAAATTAGTTTTTGAAGAGTTTTTACTAGTTTTTTACACAGTGTGTATGATGGTTCTCACTGCTCTACAGCCTCAGTCCTCCCTAAAGTGTGATATTTTATCTTTCACACTTAAGCAGAAGGTCCTTAAGCCCTCCGTGGCAACAGGCGCGCACACACACAGCTGGGCACGAGGGTCCTGGGGTGGGTGGGGGCTACTGCTGAGCACCCTGACCCTCTGGGGACGCCTGATTTATGCAGACGGCTCTCCCCTTCGCCTCCCTGCCTGCGGAGAACATTTCCTTCTGTTCCAAGAACTTGGTAAGGCCTCAAAACTGAAGCTCAAGCTCGAAAGATTTAAAAAACATGATTTCAGGGACTGCCCTGGCGGTCCAGTGCTTAAGACTCTGCACGGCCACTGAAGGGGGGCGCGGGTTTGAACCCTGGTCAGGGAACTGAGATTGCGAATGCTGCAAGGGGAGCCAAAAAAAAATGTGAGTGTTCCACTTACTCTGGTTTCATGTTTTGACTCTGGTTTTGTTTTGTTTATGGTTTGGGGGATTTTCTTTTTTAAAAAAAAATATTTCTAGCCAGTATTTTAAAATTTTCATTAGCTTTTTTGGGTGTATAATTTACATAAGGAGAAAAACAGAAGCCTAAAAATACCGTCTGATGAGTTTTGACAAGTAATTGCACTGGCAGAATCAACACCCCTGGGAATAAAGAACGTGCCCTTCCAGGCGTCCTGCAAGGCCAGGGCAGGCAGAGGAGCCCACTCTAGGGAGCTCTCTCTCCCTGCTGATCCATTTGGCCAGGTCTAAGACTCACCTACGTGAATGCACGCGGTATGCACGCTTGTGATTGGCTTTCACCAGGAACACAATGCTTCAATTCATCCTCATTGTCGCTGAAACCATTTCCCTCTATGAACTTGTTTACCCACCTCCTGCTGACAGATGTTCGAGCTGTTTCCAGTTTGGGCTGCCGTGAACAAAGCCGCTGTGATCACTCTCCTACAAGTTGTGTGTGTGTGTGTGTGTGTGTGTGTGTGTGTGTAAAACATCGATGTCCGTTTCCCATGTGTAAAGACCTAGGAAGGGAGACATTGGGTCAGAGGGCAGAGGTATGTTTAGCTTTATAAGAAACAGCCAGTCTTCCTGGTGGCATTACCATTTAATATCCCACCAGCCGAGAGGAAGAGTTCACGTACTTGCCAGTATTTAGTGTTGCCAAATCTTTTAAATTTAGCCACTCTAGTGAGCGAACAGTGGTGTCTCATGGTGGTCTGATTTGCATTTCTCTGATGACTAATGATGTTGAGGACTTTTTCAAGTGTTTATTGGCCATTCATCTATCTTCTGTTGTCAAATGTCTGAGTCTTTTGTCCATTTTTTAATTGAGCTATTTGTCTTTGTAATATTGAGCCATGGGAATTTTTGTACGCCCTAGATAGGAGTCCTTTGTCAAACACGTACGTGATAAATATTTCCTCCCATTGTGTCTCTTCCTATTCTGGGCTCTCCCTGGTTCCGCTGATCTATTATCCAGCCTCAGGTCAACCCCACGCTGTCCTGATTACTGCGGCTTTAGGGTGCACCTTGAAATCAGGACGTTCAGCCCTCCATCTTAGTTCTCCTTCAACAAAACGTTGTGAATTCTGCAATCTTAGGTCCTATGCACTTCCAGATACATTTTAGAATAAACTTATTAGCCTCTACAAAAAAGCTTGGTAGAACGTGATTGAGAGTGCACCGACTCTCACATCAATTTGGGGAGAAGTAGTATCTTAACATTGTCTTTCAGCTTATAAATACATGAAATAAATACATGGTGTATTTATTTCACCAAGTTATTTCAACTTCTCTCAGCAATGTCTTGCAATTTTTAGTGTAAAAATCTTAAGTATCATTAGTTAAAATTATATGTAAGTATTTTTATCAATTTCATATTAGTATAAGTGGCACTGGTCTCTAAACTTCACCTTCTAATTTTCATTGCAAATACACAGATATTGTTGATTTTTGCATGTTAACCTGTATCCAGCATCTTTATTCTTCTTCCTCTTTTTCCTCTCCTCCTTCTTTTTCTGTCAGACTCATTAGGATTTTATACATATGCAATCCCTAAGGACTTTTAGTTTCCAATCATTATACTTTTTATTTCACTTTCATTCTTGATTGCCCTGGTTAGACCTTCAAGAATAATACTGAATAGAAGTGGTGAGAGGAAATACTCCTGCCTTGTTCTCAACTTAGGGGGAAGCATTTGGTAATTTTACCATTAAACATGAGGTAAGCTGCAAGATTTTTAGATGCCCTTTATCATCGAGGACACTTTCCTCTATTTCTAGTTCACTGAGAGTTTTCTTAGTGAGTGGGTGTTCAATTTTGTCAAATGCTTTTTCTGCATCTTTTGACATGATCATATAGTTTTCCCCCTTATTTGTTACTGTGATCAATTACATTGATTTTTTTAAAATTGTTACACCAACTCTCCATGCCTGCAATAAATCCCGTTTGTGATGTACCGTTATTTTGATAATTTATTTGATTCAATTTGCTGAGGCTCTGTCAAAGATTTCTGCAACTTTGATACTGAAGGTATCAGTTTATAATTTCTGTTCTTACAATGTCCTTGTCTCATTTTGGTATCTGAGTTATGCTGACTAATAAAAAGAGCTGAGAAGTGTTCTTTCTAGCTCTACACTCTGAACCTCTGTAAGACTGGTATTATTTCTTCCTTAGGTATTTGAAAGTTCACCAGTGAAGTCATCTGGGCCTGCAGCTGTAGGAAGGTTTTCAATTACAAAAGCCATTTCTTAAACGAATACAGGGCTTTTCAGGCTTCTTATTTCTTCCTGTGACCCTCCGGGAATCTGTCCATTTCCTCTAGGTTGTTAATGGTACTATTACAAAGTTGTTAATAATATCCCCTCATTATTTCTTAAGTATCTGTATGTAGGATCTGTAGTGATGTCTCCTCTCCTTCATGTTATGGGTCTTTCTCTCATCTCCTCTTTTTCTTCTTTTCCTTCATCTTGATTAGCCTGGCTGGAGATTTTTCAGTGTTGCTGAACTTTTCATTAAACCCACTTTCAATTTTTATTTCCTCTATTGCTTGCCCATCTTCTATTGTATTGATTTTTGCCCTTGTCATTTTTATTTCCTTCCTTCTGCTTTTGTAATTAATTTCCTCTTCTTTTTCAAGATTCTGAAGGGAGAAACTAAAATTACTGATTTTAAATCTTTCTTCTTTTCTGATGGGTGCATTTATAGCAATATGGCAGCTCTCCAAGCACTGCTTTAGGTGCACACTACAGATTCAAATGGTACATTTTCATTATTCATTCAGCTAAAATATTATGATTTCCTTCTGATTTCTTTGACTCAAGGGTTCTTTAGTGAGTATGCTGCCTAATTCTCAAAAATTTGGAGAATTCTAGACATCATTCTTACTGATTTCTAACTTAATTCTACTATGGTTAGATAACACATTGTATAATTTCAATTCTTTTAAATTTTCAGACTTATTTTATGGCCCAGGAAATAAACTACTGTGGTTACTGGCCACCGTGTACTTCAGAAGAATGTGGTTAGCTATCCCAACTCACTGGATTATTAACAAACTCCAGCAAACTGCCTGATGATATTTCTATATCTCCTATATCTTTACAGATTTGGGGCCTATTTTATCAATCACTGGGGCAGCAAAATTAAAATCTCCAGTTATAATTATGTGAGGTGTTGCAGCAATATTAATAGCCGTTAATATCTTTTTGTGCTAACTGCTCCATTTACTGGCTCCCAGATTATATAGTTGCTGTCATCTCAAGTGCAAACTGCTGCCTTGAGTAGAGAGTTCCCAGGGAGGAGCATCTCTTCCTCCACGGCCCTGCGAGCCGAGCCTGAGACAGGGGTGTGTGCGGTTGTCTCCCAGGCTGTCAGGCGGGTTTGTCTCTAGTTCATCCTTCATCCAAGCGTCTGGCCTGTCAGTCTGGCCTCACCTAAGTGCCTCAGCTCTGCACTCCCAACCAGCGAGAGCCACAGACTGCATCTCCTGCCCCAAGTGTCTGTTCAAACCCAAACCTAGAGACAGGCAGTGCCCCGCGACCCACCCCCCACTCCCACTATTACTTGGGCCTCTGGGATGCCTCTGGTTTCCTGCACTTACAGGTCTGTCTTTGACAGTCTATCAGCCTTTCTGGGTGATCTGAGGATCATGGGACCTGCGGGTCATGTGACACGCCATATTTAAAGTTTCTGTTGTTGTTGTTTGGGCTTCCCAAGTGGTGCTAGGGGTAAAGAACCCGCCTGCCAATGCAGGAGACATGAGAGATGTGGGTTCGATCCCTGAGTCAGGAAGATCCCCTGGAGGAGGGCATGACAGCCCACTCCAGTGTTCTTGCCTGGAGAATGCCAAGGACAGAGCAGCCTGGTGGGCTGCAGTCCACAGGGTCACACCGAGTCGGACACAAATGAGTGACTTAGCACGCACAGTCGTGTTTGGTCGCTAAGTTGTGTCCGACCTTCTGTGACCGCACGGACTGCAGTCCGCCAGGCTCCTCTGTCCACTGGATTCTCCAGGCAAGAACACTGGAGTGGGCTGTCATTTCCGTCTCCAGGGGATCTAAAGCTCAACATGCTTCAAATAAGGCCATGTTGGACCAACATGGTAAGTGACGTGGGGTCTGAGTTCTCTAGAACTCCTGGGTTTGCCCCTGGGCTCTGGACTGCCCCCTCTGTTCAGTCTGATTTATCCAGCCGGTGGTGAGCTCTGGGTGGGGTGGGAGGGGGAGTGGGCACGGAACAAGGGCTGCATCTCACTGGCCTCTGTGCTCCTCCCCATCCCTGCTGGCCCGGCCCAGCACAGAGCAGATGCTCCCCAGAGTCCTGATGGACGGGCTGGAAGTGCAGGCAGAGGGTGGAGGGGGAAGCTCCCAAACATCCAGCCGAGGCCTCTGGGCTTCATCTGATGGCAGGAGAGGCACCAGTGGAGGGGTTAGGCCAAAAAGCAGTGGGGCAGCTGCCCAGGTGGATGGAGCTTCTGAGACTCCCAGGACCAACCGGACAACAGAACTGAGGCAGCTCCACCCGCAGGGTCCTGCCTCTCCCCTGAGCAGCTGGCTATCAAAGCGCAGCTTAAAGAAGCTGACATTAAAATGTGTAAAGAGAGAGTATTAGACGGATTGTGTGTGACTCTTCTTCCAAACCTATACAAAAAGGTAAATTATTCACTTGAGTGGACGTAGCTTGGGAACAATGAGAGACACATTTCACAAATGAGCCTATTTCTCTCCAGAGAAAAGATTGTGGGGCTGCCTGGGAAGGGTCAAGACTCAGAATTAACAATGAGCCTGCTTCCAGCGCCTCCTGAGTTGTCATGGTGACACCGCCAGCTGGAAATGGCTGATACCCGCCAGGCCTGTCCCCAAGTTCTCCCAGTAGACGTGGCGACGTGTGTCAGGGAAGACAAGAGTGACCACAGGCGCCCACCCAGGCCACCCCATCCAGCGCGCCCTGGAGCTCCGCCTAAGCCACACCCTGGCAGGATCCGGGACATCAGCACCACCACGCTCACCGCTCTGGGGGGAGACAGTCAGCAAGTCAAGTGTGAATCGCTGTCTTTTAATACATGCTCTTTACAAAATCCCCATGCGGGGACGCTCCCGAGGCCCACCGAGAAGCAAAGGGCTGTGTGCCCCGCACTAGCTTTCCTCCAGAGAAGGCAATGGCACCCCACTCCAGTACTCATGCCTGGAGAATCCCAGGGACGGGGGAGCCTGCTAAGCTGCAGTCCATGGGGTCGCTAAGAGTCAGACATGACTGAGCGACTTCACTTTCACTTTTCACTTTCATGCATCGGAGAACGAAATGGCAACCCACTCCAGTGTTCTTGCCTGGAGAATCCCAGGGACGGGGGGAGCCTGGTGGGTGCCGTCTATGGGGTCGCGCAGAGTCGGACATGACTGAAGCGACTTAGCAGCAGCAGCTTTCCTTAGCCTGCGGAGGGGTCTGAGTGCTTGTGTCCGCTCTGTACACATCTCGTCCTCCCAGCTGCCGGCCTGTGGTCTGGCCGTCAGGACACCTTTCCACCACCATCACTGTGTCTGGTTGGGGCAGTCCTGGTCCTTTAACTAGTCCTAGTCCTTCAGTGTTCATTGGAAGGACTGATGTTGAAGCTGAAACTCCAATACTTTGGCCACCTGATGCGAAGAGCTGACTCATTTGAAAAGATGAGTCAATTTGAAAATAAAAGTCAATCTTCCCTGATGCTGGTGAAGATTGAAGGTGGGAGGAGAAGGAGATGACAGAGGATGAGATGGTTGGATGGCATCACCGACTCAACAGACATGGGTTTGGGTGGACTCCGGGAGTTAGTGATGGACAAGGAAGCCTGGTGTGCTGCAGTCCATGGGGTCACAGAGTCGGACGCAACTGAGTGACTGAACTGAACTGAACTGAGTCCTTTAACCACAGCCTCTTATGGCTCAAAACTATGTTGGCAGGACTCCCCTGGTGGTCCAGTAGCTAAGCCTCTATGCTCCCAACACAGAGGGCCTGGGTTCGATCTCTGGTCAGGGAACTAGACCCCACAACAGCAACTAAGAGTCTGTATGATGCAACTAAAGATCCCGTATGCTGCGAATAAATAATCCCAGCACAGCCAAATAAATAATTTAAAAAATAAACAAAAAAAACCCAAGACCCTGTTGGTGGAACTCTCTGGAACAATGCCCCGAGGTGGGCCAAGGAAGGTTCGTGTGAGTAATGGGAACTTTCTGCCTTCAACTCTGGGGTCTGATCTTCCCTGCTGGGACTCTGTGATGTTCCAAGCAGAAAAGCCGGCAGGATGGATCCCCAGGAAGGTATGAAGTTCTTGTGTTAATAAAGGCGCCAGCGGCACAGAATAGATTCAGTACTTCAATACCCTGAATAAAAATTGTTGTGTTCTGCAGCCTGGAACAACATTATGCAGCTGTGGCTTCCACAAAGTACATGATTTCCTGTTTCCTTGTGAGTTTTCTGGGTCACATATATTTCCTCACCAAGTCTACACTTCTGCTTCAACAGTTAGAAGAGTCTTTCGGTATCATTTTTCCTGGAATAATTTGTTATCCATCATTTTTATGGCAGCATTAAATTTTAAGAGAGAATTGAGAGGGATAGAAAATCTATCGCATATTTCCAGCCCCCAAAGAAAGCCTTTAATAAATTTAGAACCTTTCGGTGTTACATTGTGATCTGACCGCAGGAGCAGGGAGCTGCCTGGGGCCATCTGTCCGTCCCGCAGGGCTGTGGATCCGTCTGCAGCAGAGGACCGCCCCCTAGCCCCCAGCGGGCAGAGCGGAGCCCGGCCTGCGGGCCCAGACTGCAAGACGCAGCTCAAGAGACGAGGCACAGAGCCCAGTGTGGGTGGGGGGCGGCAGGGCCCCCCTGAAGCGTTGCCCTCCCCGAAGCCAGGCCTGGAAGGGGTTTACCAGCGCCCCTACAGGACACCAGGCAAAGCGGTCCCCACCACCTCCCCGTGCAGCCCTGGGCGACGCCGGCCTGCCAGGCTGCGTGTGTGCTGGGGCGCAGAGCCCGGCCGGGAGCCCCACCCTCAAGGGCTCCCTGGCAAGTGTGTGCAGGTGTGAAGAAGTGACCCCGTGAACCAGCAGGGGCACCACAGGGGTCCAGCAAAGCGCTGTGGGTGAAGGAGAGCGGCGGTGCCTACATCTGAAACCTGGTGGAAAACGCCACTCTGCTGAGCCAACTTGAAGGTCACTTCCAGCCAAGTGTGGGATGGGGCACTGCACTCTCGGAGCCAGGAAGGCCCTGCGGGGAAGCTCCGGGGACTGTTTCAGGATCACACGGGAGGAGGCAGGGGCCGCGCCGAGGGACCTGGGTCTTAGTCCCTCCAGGCAGCTGCACGGCCTCCCTTCCCTGCCCGCCACCCTCCCACCCCACCCCGCCAGCCTCCCGGGCTCTGCCCCCACTTCCCTCCAGTTTCCAGAGCTCAGGCGTGTCCCTCAGCCCACGTCCCCACCTCAGCGGGCCCTCCACAAGCAAGCACACCTCTGTGCACACACGCAGAGGGTCTCTGAACACCCCACGCACCCGGAAACATGAGGCTTCATACAGTAAAGCTCTTAAAGCCCGGGGCAGGGGCACGGCTCCAGAACTAAGGGGACCGTGTCATCTGCAATCCGAACAGGCCGGGGAGGGAGGCTGAGCTCGGCCAAACACGCTTCTCATCAGACCGCCGCCCCCGCCCTCCCCACGCCTGACTCACCGGGAGGCCGCATGAAGGGAAGATTGATGCCGCATCATATGGCTCTCCGGACAGGGAGATTCAAATGAGGAAATAACTTTTATTTATTAGGACTCACCGGTTTGCTTTCCTCTTTCCCAGAACTTCGGCAAACCGCAGCCATAAAGCATCAGCAAGTGTTTCTGGGCTGACAGATCGCATCACGGGGTGATGAACGGACAAAGCTCCATTCAAAAGGAAAGAACGGGAAGTGGCAGGTGGACCCCTTGCCCTCCAGCCCTGGGCTAAGGGTTTCCCCCTTTAATTCTGACAGTGAAAGCCAAGATGAACGGTAGGGTGCAGGGAAGCCCGCTGAAGCCCGCAGACCTCGGGGTGGGCCTGTGAGAAAGACGAGAAAGACAGGGTGCCCTGCAGGTCACGCGGAGCGGGGAGGAGAGGGGGCCGGCACTGACGCCAAACGGCAGCAGAGGGCCACACGCGAGGCCGCAGCCTCAGCAAGTCCAGCGGGAGGCCCGGGTCCCAAGAGCCGACCCACAGGGGCTTCGTGGCCGGGAGACCTCGGGCTGGCCCTGAGCCCCCGAGGACCCGCTGAAGGCACGGGTGGGCCTGGCTCCCGGCCCGCTGAGCTGACGGCCCCACGAGCCCAGGAGTGAGTGACACCAGTGCTTATACCGGCGGCTGCCGCCCGTGGGCCCTTCGTAAGCGGGTTCATTCTTTCATCAGGGCTCACGTTCTTCTCTCCAGAAGCTCAGGGGACTGGCTTCCAAAGTGAGCTTGAAGTCACTCATTAAAAAAAAAGCCTCAATAGAGGGTTCAAATTTAACATCGGTAATCTTAAAAAACGTTTACACCAAGGCTTCCCTGGTGCCCAGTGGGTGGGGCTCCGTGCTCCCAACTCAGGGGGCCCAGTTTCAATCCCTGGTCGGGGGAAACTAGATCCTGCATGCCACAACTAAGACTTGGCACAGTCTTATAAACATTGGCAGAGCCAAAAAATAAATTGAAATGTATCTTCAGATTCCCAGGAACAGAATTGCTGGGCCGTCTTTGGGATGCAATTCACAATAACACTGAATCACAGGAACCACGTAAGTGGACACTGGGGCGGTCAGGGCGGCAGTGGTTCCTCCCAGCGGGGGATCCTATGGAGCGGGGCGACGCTGACCAGGAGTTTAAGGCTGGTGGAACTCTAGCATGCTTGCAGCATTCAAGGATGGACTCGGCAGCTATCTGCGGAGCCCGACACCCACAGCACAGCAACCAGCGCTGAGAGACAGGACGGCGGGAAGGCACGTTCTGTTGGGTTAGCCTGCCCTGGAGAACTGTGGACGCAGAGGTCGGCCAGGACCTGACAGGGGGCTGGGGTGGGGGACAGACCTCCCACCTGGACCGCTCACTTCAATAGCAGGCAGGCTGGTGGCTGATGGGCAAGGTTCATCCTGGAGAGCAAATCTACAGCACAAATAAGGAGAGCCTGGAGATTCTCTGCTGAACCTCTTTCAGCTGGGTGCAAACACCCAGAATTTCACTTGGTAATTTAGCCAAATTAACTCCTCTAAAAACTTGCTTTTGAAACTTTTGTTGTATTATTCGATTTTGCAGTTGGAGTTATTTTAACAATGTACAATATAATTAGCCACTTAATGTCATTAAGAAAATTTATGAGCCTTTATGAGTTGAAAAACAGCCCCAAATGGTATTTATGAGCTACCCAGCACTAAAAATAGGACCCCACTGCCTCCGTGAAACACGCTTAGAAAAAAAATGCAGTCACAAATAATATGTCTAATTATGTATTAAACTAATTCTCGCCTTCACCTTTCGAATTTCTAAACTCCTTACCTCATGTATCATTTTAATTATTTTTCCAGTTCATTCCCAGGGAAACTGGATGATGGGGAATTAATTAATGAGTCCAATAAAGAGGCTGCCTGCATTGTTCCCACCACAATCCGAGCCCTGGCCTCATTTGCATGTGTCCTTGTCTTCTAAACAATAGCGCTGCTGAGATTTCGGCATGAAATTGTTAGCTCATTAAAGAGGACACAATCGTATCCACTTCCACAGATATTCATCAATTATCACATCTCCCTGCAACACAAGCCCATGAATAGAGACATGGCTGGGGTCTCTGGCCCCAGGGTTTGAGAGACAGTTACCCTGCAGATCCCACTTGGCGACAAGATTCCGGCTCATCCAGCCCAGGACGCGTCCCGCATGAAAGTCCCCGTGAGGCGTGGGGGAGACTGCCGGGCGCAACAAGACCATGGCACGCCAGGAGGCCCTGCCCCTTCCCTGTCCCACGCTGCGCTGCGCACCCTTCCCTGCGGGAGGCTGGCTCCCCTGAAGGCCCAGCGCAATGTCTGCCGTACCCCAGAGACGCTGGCAGAGGGGAGGAAGGGCCTGGGGAAACACGGTCCTCTCCTCGAAGGTGGGCCGCACATGGGGCCCACCCGGCCTGAGGCGGTGCCTGCCCCCGCGGCCTGGCACCCAGACCTCTGCCTGCAACCCCCCCACTGCTGGCCTGCGGGGCAAAAGGGGGCAGGAGGCCAGAGCCTGCAGGGGCCTGCACGGCGGAGCCACCCTCCCAGCCGCCCCCGTCTCTCGCCCTCTATGGCTGCATCGAAGGGGCGCCCGCCCACCTTCTGTCCCCACACCTGGAGGTCCCGACGCGGCAGGCGCTGCCTCACGCGTATTTTAGTGTCCGGCACAAGCAAGAATCTGCCTGCAATGCAGGAGACCTGGGCTAGATCCCTGGGTTGGGAAGTTCCTCTGGAGAAGGGAATGGCAACCCGCTCCAGTATTCTTGCCTGGAGAATTCCGTGGACAGAAGCCTGGTGGGCTACAGTCTGTGGGGTCGCAAACAGTCGGACACGACTGAGCGACTCACACACACGAGCACTAAGACCAGTACAAGAAGGGACGGACAGACAGATGGACGAGTGTGCTCCAGAGAGACGAGACCGGCAGACGCCCCCATCCACCCCGGCTCCAAAGGCAGACCCAGAAGAGCCTCAAGAGGAGAAACGCTGAGAAAGGCACGGCTGTCTTGTGTGCACGCGTCTGTCTGGTCTGAGCCGCTTTCTTTCGAGTTACTACATAAACACCCCCAGCCCCTTCCCAAGGCCCTGGCTCCAGGCCAGCACCTCTCCTGCTCCGGCCTGACCCCTGAGGACGCACACAGTCCTCCTCCCACCCTGGGCTGGAAAGGACGGGCCAGTGCGGGATGGGCCTGGCCTTCCAGAAGCAACTCCGAGGACCCGGCAGCGGTCGGCTAGCCCCTTGCCCGCTCTGCGCCGGCCGAGTCCAGGTTTCGCTGTGTCTGCACCGAGGGAAGCCTCGCGGGGGACGAAGGCCCGCCTGCCCTCCATGTGCTGGTGCCCATCTCTGGGGGCGCTGCCCCCCACCCCGCCCACAAGTCTCGCCGCTTCAGCACTAGGTGAGCACGGCAGGAGGCAGGGTTTGACTCAACGCCTGAAAGAGCGGCACTGGGGTTCACCGCTCAGCGTCTGCCTCTCCTCTACAGTCCTGGAAGGAGGTTCGGAGATTTTAAAACAGGCTGGCATCAGGCAGGGCCAAGCAGGGACACGGACACAGGCAGGGGCCTGCGGGAACAGTGCCACCCAGTTCAGAGCAGAACAGCCCCGAAAGCTCTGCAATGACCCGTCCAGAACAAGCATTGCCAACCACCAGCTGAAGGGGGCCGGGCGAGCGCAGAGGTTCCACTGGGCTCTGAGGTCAGGGCCGGTCAGTGGCCCGGCTCTCCTCGCCGCCCCAGGGGCACACCTGCTCCGTGGGAGACTGCCGGGGGCGCCCAGGCAAGCCCAGCCCTCTGAGACCCGAGTGACTGTCCTGCACACACGCGCTGAACACACTCTCCACGTGTCCCACACCTCCCAGCATGGGGCGGCTGCGGAAAGGCCTCACTTCTGGTCCCCGGGTCCAGCCATCCACTGGGCCGGGTCCTCACACATGCCCGAGGCCCTCCAAGTCACGGGTCCGAAACGCGGCTCAGCGTCTCTGCGGAATCCTTCCACTCACCCTCACCCTCCGTCCCCTACCCTCGCCCCACACTGCCGCCAGACAAGCGGGAAGCAGAAAGTGGCCAGGGGTCCGAGAGCCCTCTGCCCGCGGACCTGAGGTTACTCGCTTAAGACCAAACACCGAAGCCTGGAGGGTCCTGGCCCCAGGAGACAGGGACACGACTGGGCAACAGAAGGCCGGTCGCATGCGGGACAAGGCCCCGGCGAGCAATCTCGTCTGGAAGGAGGCTCTCCCCACCTCCTTCCCGGTGCTCGGGTGCAGACGGAGGGCAGGGCAAGGTGGAGACGTCCAGATCTTCAACCTCGCCGCCCCTAAAATCAGGGGGCATTCTGAGGACTCTCCAGGAATCCGTCCAGTGAGGGCAGGGCTAAGGTCAGACTCAACAATACCCTTCACTGCTAACCGAGACTCCCCTCCTGTCCGACAGCACCGACAGGCCCGCAGGACGGCCTCTTCGTAATGACAGAGATGAACGTGTGCGGCACGTTTTTCTAAAGACGCTGTCAGCTACAGAAAAGAAAGACGCCTCTAGAGTTAACATTTTTTCTCTTGTGAAATTTAATTAAAAGCAGCTCGTTGCTAACACCTTATCGCGCCCGAGATCCCAAGGATAATGGAGACAAAGCCCCTAGAGGCAACTCTCGGTTCTGGAACCCCAGACGCGCCTGGCTTCAGTTTCACGGCGACAGAGAGAGCACAGGGGCCCGGCTCGGGTCACTGCTGGGCAGTCGGGGCCCCGGCTGGCCCCCGAAGCCACGGAGGTCAGCTGATAGCAGGGCACTCGCAGCCATAAAAGAGGACTTTCTGTCCCCCTGAAAATGTAGTACCATTTCTGTACTTAAAATGCCATCAGGCGAAATGGATCCGATTGAACCATTTAATCCTTCCTGACACGGACATTGAACTGAATAGCTGAACAGCTCAATGCGGGCAAACGCTGGACAGCAGTTCTGTGCTCCTGGTCCCATCTTTACTGAAGCACATGCGACCCCACAGGCCAAGCTGTCCTGCGCGGAGGAGCCAGACCAGCCCCGGAGCCGCCCGGGAGCCGCCAGCACCGAGCGCTGGCCTGCTCTGCACAGGACCGAGGGACAGGCCAGCACCTGCTCCTCCTCAGCACGCCCGCCAGGCTCGGGGCCAGGACAGCCCATCTGCTTAACCGTGTCCCCCGAAAGCCATCGTCAAGTCCTAACCCCGGGGGACCTGTGAGCACGGCCTTGCTGGGAAACAGGGTCCTTGCAGATGCAGCTAAGGTGAAGCCACAGACTGGGGGTCCGTATCAGAGAAGGGAGCAGTGGACGCAGGCACACGGGGAAGACGTCCCCATGGTGACCGAGGCCAGGACTGCGGTGCTGCATCCCCCAGCCAGGGAATGCTGGGGGCCGCCGGGGGCCTCGGAGGCTGGGAGAGCCTCCAGAAGGAGCGAGGCCTTGGCCCATCGGAGAACTGATCCCACAGGCCGCTCGGTAGGAGGCCAGAAAACTAAACAAACTGCCATTGTTGGGACTTCCCCCGGCGGTCCAGGGGTTAAGACTCTGGGCTCCCAACGCAGCGGCCCTGGGTTTAAGCCCTGGTCGGGCACCCAGAGACCACAAGCCACACAGTGAGCTCAAACAGAAAAAGGAGGAAGCGGCCCCGCGGGCACCGGGCTTCAGGCTCTGGCCTCCAGCCTGTGAGACGATGTGTACGGGCTCAGTCGCTCCAGTCCTGTCCAACTCTGCCACCCTACAAACTGGGGCCCCCAGACTCTTCTGTCCATGAGATTCTCCAGCAAGAACACTCGAGGGGGCTGCCGTGCCCTCCTCCCTGTGAGAGGATGCACGTCTGCAGCTGTGAGCCCCTGGTGTGGGGGGATCGGTCCCGGAGACCTGGGATGCCAACACACCGCAGCTGTCACAGCCCGCCTCGTCCCCTCCCCTCGGGCCTGTGGGAAGGGCGCCCGGCTCTCCCTTCAGACTGTGCTCCCCAAACATCTCTGGGGTCCCCAAGGAGACTTGTGCCGTAAGCTGAGGGGCACCCACGCCCTGCCCGTCCCCCGCAGGCCCCTGCAGGCAGATCTGTGTCTGTGAGGACCCCTCGCAGGTCCAGGCACAGGGCTGGGCTGGGCCACAGCTCCCCACACTGCCGGGAGCATCTGGGGCCTGTGTCCACGCAGAGCAAGCGGGGGGCCGGCCAGCCCCGCGAGGGCCAGCCCCACATGCCCACGTGGAGGAGGCTCAGACAGCACGCTCGCAGCACGCAGCGTGAGAAACCCGGGGGGAGGCGGGCGCTGTCAGGGGCGCGCTTTCACAGCTGGGGGCCGAGGAAGGGAGGGTGCACTCACCAGCCCAGGCCACAGACCCAGGGCGTGGGGTGGGTACACGTCAGCTCCACGTGCTCACTCGTGTCTGACTCTTTGCGACCCGTGGACTGCAGCCCACCAGGCTCCTCTGTCCATGGGATTCTCCAGGCAGGAATCCTGGAGTGGGTTGTCGTGCCCTTCTCCAGGGGATCTTCCCGACCCGGGGATCGAACCTGTGTCTCTCCCATCTCCTGCACTGGCAGGTGGCTTCTTTACCATCAGTGCCACCTGGGAAGCCCCTCCCAAAGAAGAAGCCCAAGACTGACGGCTAGAGCTCGGTGTCACGGCCCACGCCCCCCCACGCTCCCCACCCCACCCCGAGGGCCCAGCCGTGGACACACCCAAGGCCGCTGGGCCTCAAAGCACAGGCCTGGGGATCTGCACCCGGGTGCAGAGAAGGCACACTGCCAGCCTCGGGCCCCACACGCCTCCACCAACACCACCACCACCAGATGCTGGGCGCCTGCAAGTGGCCTGTGCGAGGTGGAGAGAAAAGCCGGCGGCGAGGGACTTCTGGTCTTTGGAACAGGGCCCGGCCGTGCAGTCACACAGAGGCACGGGGAGGCCGCCTGTGGCCCGTGTCCCCCCGGCCCCCGAGAACGGAGCCCGCCATCACAAAGCACTCTTCAGTTGAGCGCGCAAAGGGTCCCAGGGGCTGATCAAACTGCATTTGCATTTATATTCCCATTTTTTAATATTCAGGAAGTTAGAACACAATACTTTTTTAATAATTAGGACTTCGTGCATATTAAGGTATTTCTTTGTGAGAAGCTGCTTGCTTTGTCAGCCGTAGTAGAGCAGACACATCCTCTGGAAGGGAAGCATCTGCTCACCGTGCGTAGACTGGAGGTTACACACACACACACCCCCGCTCACTGTGCATGAATCAGAGGTCACACACACACACACACACACACACACACACACACACACACACGCTCCTTGCAGCCAGTGCTAGGCACACTCCCGGCAAGGGCAGGGCGCTCCAAACAGGTGCGTGTGGGCCTGGACCACACCAGTCCCGGGAACTAGAGCAGGTTCATAAACCGAAAGGAAGAAACTCAGGTTTGCTTGGTCCACCTCTAGAGGGTGACCGGGCCCCCGGGGTGAGGCGGGCAGGGCCGACCCGGCCCTTGGGTCTCAAGTCCCAGGCCCTGGCGGGCCCCCAGGTCGGGGAGGAGGCAGGCAGAGACACAGGACTCTGGACGCACCTCCTTACACACAGACGGAGCAGGATCTCACTTTCTCAGGAGCTCAGCCGTGCTCTCCTGGTAGGCGGCTGGGAAGTGCTGGCCTGTGGACAGACGGGGCCTTGGTGCAAACCTGACGCTCTGCTCCCAGCCTGGGTCAGGAGCCGAGGGTCCTGCCGACAGCAGGCGCCCATGTCTCCTTGCGACCGCCAGGACCGAGTCCTGGCCTCCCCGCTGTCCCAGAGCGGGCGCGGGAGCCTCATCATCTGCTGGGACACAGGGGCTGGGCCACCCGGGAGTCTGAGGCTGACGGTCAAGGGCTGGAGAACACGCGGTCCCAGTGAGGTGATGCAGGGGCCGCCCGGGGACGGGCTCTGAGGATCCCCAAACCAGAGAGCTTCGCAGGTTCCTCCCGGCGGCCAGGGAAGAGGGTGGAGGGCGGGCCTGGTCATACCTCCCAACCTCGAGACAGGAGGGGGCAGGAACCTCGGTTCCTCCAGGGGCAGGAACCGCCTGGAGAGTCTAAAGGAAGAGTCCATGACAGCAAAAGAGGACTCGGCAATAATCAGGCACGGACTCACTCACAATGCAGAATTATAATGACTCAATCTCGAGGTAATTACAAACCATGAGGGCAGCCAGACCAAGAGCACGTCCTGCGAGGGCTCCGTGTGTGTGAAGCTCCAGGAGACGACATGTCAACCCCGGGCAGGGCTGAACTGTCCTCACTTCTCAGGGAAGAGCCTCTATGAGCGCAGAGGGCGCGGCCAGGGCCCCAGACGGCACACAGATCGGGGGGCACGGGACCACAGAAAGCGGGGCCCCCCCAGCAGACAAAAGAGCCGGGGAGCGGGGGTGCGGGGGGCCCGCCTGCCCGGAGCAGCGGTGGGAGTAAGTCAGGCCGCGCACCCCTGTGTCCTAAAGTGCATCATCGGACGGAACCCCCCGGACGCAGGCGGGTGCCTTCCAGGGGCTCACGTCCCAGACGTCCCAACAGGCCCCTTACACGTCCCTGCTCTCATTCTGGGGGTTACAGGTATAGTTCCAGTGGGCAGAGACAGGACCCCGACAGTGAAATGCCAGCAACAGCCTGGCTCTGTCATCGCCCGCAAACTGAATCCGAGATCCAAGCGGTGCTGGGCCAGTGGCAGCCGGAGGCCAGACTCAACTAACAACAGAGACGCGTCCAGAAACCGCGGGCCGCTGACGGGCCTGTCACTAAATCAGTCGTCCCTTTCTGACGGCATCTCCCTGCCGTGTAATCCCGCAAGTATCTGACTGCTCAACCATCAGCAACTTTTCCCCAAAACAGAGTCAGAAGCAGGGGGACAGCCTGGCTGTGGGGGGCCCGACTCCCGTTGCTCAGGACGGGGGGTGGGGGTCACTAGCCACTGGTGTCTTGGTCTGAGTGATAAACAGAGCCCACGAGAGTGCAAAGCATGCCTGACCGCCAGGCACAAACTGCCGCAGTCCCGTCCAGGAGAGGGTCTGCTTCCAGCATCCCGGAGTCCCGCTCAGGGGTGATGCCTGCCATCTCCACACTCTCACTGGAGGCCAGGCAGCCCGACACGCCCCCGCACCCAGGCCTCTGCCCCAGGATGCACAGGGCCCAGCAGCTGAGTCACACTCCACTCGGGACCCATGGCCCACACGTGGGTGAGTCGCAGATGGTCCTCTTCAAACTCAGCCTTTAGAACAGTAACAAGACCAGCCCTCCCCAGCCCCTACTACGGCATAAAAGCCAGGAAAACATGCTGGCTCCGCTAGGTGGGCAGCTTCAGACCCAAGGCCACGTGGGGTGCTGCTGAGGCTCAGGCAGAAACTGTACCTGCTCATCACTGGAATTCGCTCCTCAGGGGAGAGGCGGCCTCTGGACAGCCAGGGTAAGACTGCCTTTCAGGGTAAGACTGCCTTTTGGGGGGCTTCCCTGGTGGCTCAGGGGTGAAGAATTCGCCTGCCGATACAGGAGACACAGGAGACTCGAGCTCCATCCCTGGTCTGGAAAGATGCCACATGTCGCAGAGCAACTAAGCCCGTGCTCCACAGCCTGTGAGCCTCCACGGCCCGGGAGCCCACGCGCGGCCCCTCCCGAGACCCATGCGCTCTAGAGCCCGTGTCCCCGGCAAGAGAAGCCGCTGCAAGGAGAAGCCCACGCACCGCAACTCGGAGCTGGAGAAGACTCCTGAGAGTCCCTTGGACAGCGAGGAGATCCAACCAGCCCATCCCAAAGGAAATCAACCCTGAATAGTCACTGAAGGACTGAAGCTGAAGCTCCTATACTTTGGCCACCTGATGCGAAGAGCTGACCCAATAGAAAAGACCTTGATGCTGGGAAAGAGTGAGGGCAGGAGGAGAAGGGGACGACAGAGGATGAGATGGCTGGATGGCATCACCGACTTGATGGACATGAGTTTGAGCCAACTCAGGGAGATGGTGAAGGACAGGGAAGCCTGGCATGCTGCGGTCCATGGGGTCGCAAAAAGACGAGACTGAGGGACTGAACAACAACTGTAACTAGAGAGAAGGCCCGCACAGCGCAGCTAAAACAAATAAATTATTTTAAAAAAAAACACCACCCTTTTATGGAAACTGCAATTCTTTATAGTCTTTAGAAGAGCTTACGTTACTGTCCAGCCCGAGGTGTGCAAGCATCGCCAGGTGACGGACATAGGTGTGCTCAAGTTGGGTGAAAATACCGCAAACTCAACGCTCAAGTGGAAGGCCAGAACGGACCTTTGTACCCACGGCCCGAATGAGCTCAATGAGAGGCAGACTCAAAGTCAAGGTTTCTCAGACGCTCACGGGAAGTGGCCGTGGGGGCAGGGAGGGGGAAGCACCCAGCTGGGAAGGGCTGGGCCGGCCTCCACCCCTGTTCCCACCACTCTCTGCCCTGTCCTGCTATCCCACGGGCGAGGGAGACCAGCGCGCCCCGACTCGAGGGCCCGCGGAGGAGGGGAAGCCTCGCGGCCAGAATCATGATGCACTGGGCCAGCGCCTCTGCCCAGCGAAGCCTCAGCCACCGCAGTGGAGAGCCTGGAGGCCGCACCTGGGGGCAGACGCGCGGGGTATAAACCATGCCTTAGGAGCTGCGCCCGCAGCAAGCACAGATGCAGCGGCCACGGACAGCGGGCAAGACCCCCAGAACACACCTCGGCCTCTCGGAAGCCCGGTTTTCTCTTCCAAAACACGGGGAAAACGGCCACCACGTGGGAAGGCCTGCATGTCCACGGGGCTCGCTCGCCCCCCTGCCCGACAGCTCCCAACAGCCTGCTCTGCGGGCCCAGCCTGGGGTGGGTGGACCGGCGCTGGCGGCAGCAGTGGGCACAGGAGACTGAGTCCCCAGAGTTTACAAATATCCGCCCAGGAAGCCACGGACCCACAGGAAGTTTATCTTCAAACACTGCACGGCAGCTACTAAAATGCACCCAAAACCAGAGAAATTTAACAGGAACTACAGAAATAAAAACGGGACTAAGGAGTTACCATCGACTGCCTAGTCGAGCTCAGAAAAATCACGTTCATTGAGAGGCCCGGTGACGACGAGGGTGAAGAAAGCCTCACGCTCCCACAGAGTGGTCTGCATCAAGACCCTCGGAGGCGTCAGGACGGTTCACCCCGTGAATCTCTGAAGGGACTCTCAGTACAGACAAGGCTTTAAGCACGAAAATCTCACATCGCAGCCATAATTACACTGCAAGTCCACCCACCACCTCTAAGTAGACGACAACATATCCACAGGGCTGGATATTATGCAACCATTTAAGCAATGGCTATAAAGACAACAACTAATACAGAAAAAAAGGGAAAAAACACCATTATGACGGGACAACATGACAAATGCAGAGAGCACGATCACACGCAATATGCAACTGTATTGTGTTTAAAGAACTGCTGAGAATAAAGACGGGAGAAACACCAGCATGCTTCCACAGCCGCTCTGCACGTCGAGTGGGAGACTCTCGAGGGGGAGAGTTTTCTCTAATGCTTCTGCACACACTCTCATGGTGAAATAGAGGAATACAGAATTTCAGAAAACAAGCAGTCAAGGAAGGAGGCCTCTTGGGAATCTAACCACCGTCCACAGGTTTATTTACAGCAGTGCAACTGGCACCGGCCAGGGTGCCCGGATGCTCCGTGAGCCCAGCTCAGGCCTGCGTTCCAATCGGCGGGCCTCTACGGCCCCGGCGGTTAAGTGCAAGAAGGTCTGCAAAGAACCAGGTAACGGCTGGGAATCCTGATGCTCACGCAGAGAGAAGAAGCCAACAGCTGGCCCAGGACACTGTCCTGAGATGGCAAACCCTGGGCCCCCAGAGTCCTGGAAGGAGTCAATCCTTGCCAGAAATGCCGAGTCATCTCCCCGGGGCCCCAGGCAGATCGCTGCCTCCTCCTCGTGGTCATTAACTAAAGGTCATAGGAAATTGGACTGGAAATCTGGAGAACACTCCCCACCCTTGGGACACGTCAGACCAAGGTCCAGAACGCAAATCTGTGGCCTAACTTTTACTTTTTGAGTTTCTTCCAGAGGATGTGAAAATCAAGGCAAGAGCAATGCTAGACCCTAAAAGAAGAGTCTGTAAACCCGGGCACAGTGGTCAGGGGCTCCGTGTCTTGACTGCCTTAAAACGAGGGGGCAGGCGTCTCTGTGAGATAGTCTCATTTCCTTTGGCAAAGCTGGGGTTCCTTGGTGGCTCAGATGGTAGAGAATCTACCTGCAATGCAGGAGACCCAGGTTCAATCCCTGAGTCGGGAAGATCCCCTGGAGAAGGGAATGGCAACCCACTCCAGTATTCTTGCCTGGGAAATGCCATGGGTAGGACAGCCTGGAGGGCTACAGTCCATGGAGTCACAAAGAGCCGGATACGACTGAGAGTCATGTCTTCTTCTTGGACAAGTCGAGAAAAGTTGCAGGGTTAAAAAAAAAAAAATCAGTACAGAAAACTCATGTGCATTTCTGTACACTGACAACAAACTATCAGGAAGAGAAATTAAGAAAACAATCCCATTTACAATTGCATCAAAAAGAATAAAATACTTGGGGATAAATTTAATCAAAGAAGGGAAAAATCTGTGCAATGAAAACTGAAAGACACCGATAAATGAAGCTGAAGAAGACACAAAGAAACAGAGACACTTCTCATCCGTGGACTGAAAGGATGAGTGCAGGGGAAACGTCCCTCTTACCCAAAGTAGTCTACAGATTCAAGGCCTTCCCTATCAAAATTCCAAAGCCATTTTTCACAGAAGTAGAAAAACAAACCTAGAATTTGTATGGAACCACAGAAGACCCCAAATAGCTAAAGCAATCTTGAGCTGGCCGACACTCTAATGCCACTTAGGAAAAAAGGAACACAAGCCAGAAAATGCACTTTCATCTCCTATCTTTCAGGAAACCCACAGGCACTGGCCCTCCTGGCTGCCCGCCCCCCCTGCAGGTCTCCTGGTGGGGGGGGGAGGGGAGTTGCTCCACTCATGGGGAGGGCGGTGTCACTCCACAGATGCTGGGAAAAGCCACTTACGTGTCATCACGTGCATGGTGGGACCGCAGCCGAGTGTCTAGGGGGTCGGGGACCCCAGGCACACAGGAGGCGCACCCACTCCTGTGATCTGGGAGGAAGTCAAGCAGCTCTGACACAAAGGGCTCCCTCCCACGGCCCAGGCTCTCTGGGAGCCAGATGGGCCACCGAGCCATCGCAACCCCCAGGGCAGCCAGCACCCTGCACCCCGCCGTGTGGGCACAGGGCGTGCCCAGGCACGTCGGGCCGCTTCTGGGTGGCCTATGCTGTTTAATCACCTGCTTCCCTCCCTGTGACTAACGCCCCTCGTTCACGGCTGTGCCGCGCCAAGTTCACGGCCTGGGACAGAGTAGGTGCTAATCCGTAACCTTTTGTCGACATGCGTCCCAGGAGGAGGCTCAACTGCCCCATGAGGGATTAAGGACTTGCGAAAACCTGTAAGGGCCCAGGTAATAAACACCCCGGTTTAGGGGAGGGTAATCGCCCGATTGCCATCCGATGATTACTATGTATTTTCATTGCCAAAAGATGCAATACAATTTCATGGTTACTTGGGCCTGTAAAATAGAAATACCCCCAATTTTTAAGATATGAAAAGGTTTATGACCAGGGTACTGTCAGTTCAACAATGAGTCCATGGTACAAATGAGTCAATTCATGATGAAATTTAATTTCAGGAAAATTAACTCAATAAAGATGCCACAATTGCGCTTAAAGTTTTAATACCTATTAGGAGTTGTAGCGAAGTGGTGCAGGGCCACAGATGCTGCAGATCCATTTTCGGCTCCTCAAAACGCGACTGACTTAATACCTAATTTATCCGTAATGGGGACAGTACTGCAGAGAACTTCGTGCTTAACGAGGGGGGGCCAGGATCTCAGCCTAACCCATCACAAGTGAAGAGCGTTCGCAATTCATGGGATATTAAGCTTTGTCTCCTGCGATGTTGCCGAGACTTATCTGATAGCACCAGGCTGCCGGCCATTTTAACAACCCCCCCAAATAAACACTTTATGTCCCAGTAAATATTAGTGGCTAGAAATTCTGTGGCCAACAAGTGCCTAAAAAAGCAAAACCAAAGAGGGAAATCTGGGTGCTGTCTATCGACCAGTCATGGTTTCTGAAGCCAACACGATTAGAACATACTCACTGCAAACAAGAGCAAAGTGAAAACCCAGAGCTTCAGAGCCAGAAACAGCCCAGGTTCCCCAGCAGGCATGAAGCACCCGGGCAGCATCGGGAACACAGCCCTGGGCTGCTGTTCTCCATGACCGGGGAGAAAGCAGCTTGGCGCCCAGGGCTGGCAAGGCAGCAGGCTAAGGTCTCCACCCAGGGGACAACACAGCGTCCAGGCCAAGGGCATGCTTGACGGGGAGGCGGGGCGAGGCTGCTCCAGGCTGCTCAGAGCCCCAGGGTCCCCACCCAGCTTCATGGGGTGCCTGCACTGCAAAGAAGCCCGTAGCCTGGGGCCCCCTTTCCCAGCCTCTGCAGGCAGCTCCCCATCTAAGCCCGTGAAGAGCTGACGTCCAGGGCAGGAAGAACCCTGCCTCCCGGAGTTAAGAATAAAACGCAGCCTCTGCGAGGATCCCACTCCGAGTCCACCCAGGGCGCCTGCTCGCCACAAGCGGGGCAGAAAGGCCGTGTGGAAGCCTCAGCGCAGCCTCGGCAAACATCTTCGAATAAATGGAAAGACGCCAGGATAAGCAACGCCACTCTCGAGGGGACAAAGGCGGTTTGTTCCAGAAAACTCAATCTTCTAAAGAAATGAATTTCATCAAAACCGGTGGAGAGGAGGAAATTTCAGAGTACATCGAATCTGTCAGTGACTTTTTAAAATCTTTATCATAAGTAACTGGAAACACAGACGACGGGTGAGTCCTGAGCAGGAGTATTTCCAGCAGACGCGGCTGGAGCTCCCCCGGAGTCAGAGCTTCCCCGCCACACCCACCCCCAAACCCAGACAGGACCGCTGCACGGCGGGATGGAGCGCAGGTACAGACAGAGCCCAGGTACAGACGGAGCCTGGGTACAGACGGAGCGCAGGTACAGAGGGAGCCCGGGTACAGACGGAGCGCAGGTACAGACGGAGCGCAGGTACAGACGGAGCCCGGGTACAGACGGAGCCC
>JADEYB020000018.1:2885791-2932489 GCA_015832495.2 Alces alces
GGTACAGAGGGAGCCCGGGTACAGAGGGAGCCCCGGTACAGAGGGAGCCCGGGTACAGAGGGAGCCCCGGTACAGACGGATGACAGAAAGCTCTTCTCCCGGTCTCAGCTGATCAGGTGACAAGAAATGGACGTCCAAAAGACCATGTTTCAGTGGGGACAGGCTCTGAAGGCAAAATCAAGTGCAGCAAACAGACCCAGAGAAGAACGTGTCAGGACGTGAGGGGCAGAGGACACGTGTGAGCCCCTTCTGAGGTGGGGACACAGGCCGGCCCCTGCAGGAAGGGAGGACATGGGGCCCGGCCCTCGTGGGAACACACACAGCCAGCACCGGAGAGGAGGACGTGGCCGGCCCCCGGGGGAGGAGGACATGGGCCCTGGCCCTCGTGGGGACTCACACGGCCAGCACTGGAGGGGAGGACACGGGGCCCAGCCCCTCGTGGGCACACACACGGCCAGCACTGGAGAGGAGGACGTGGCTGGCCCCTGGGGGACGAGGACACGGGGCCAGCCCTCGTGGGGACGCACACAGCCAGCACTGGAGAGGAGGACATGGCCGGCCCCCAGGGGAGGAGGACACGGGGCCGGCCCTCGTGGGGACTCACACGGCCAGCACTGGAGGGGAGGACACGGGGCCCAGCCCCTCGTGGGCACACACACGGCCAGCACTGGAGAGGAGGATGTGGCCGGCCCCCGGGGGAGGAGGACATGGGCCCTGGCCCTCATGGGAACACACACGGCCAGCACTGGAGAGGAGGACGTGGCTGGCCCCCGGGGGAGGAGGACACAGGGCCAGCCCTCGTGGGGATGCACGTGGCCAGCCCCGGGGGAGACGCCCTGTGGGCCTCACCTGGTAGGTGTCCCAGAGTCGCACGGTGCAGCGCAGAGGCAGCTCCCGCATCAGCAGGTTGTTCATCCAGCGGAAGGCGAACTGCAGGTACCTCACCTCGTGCTGATCCAGGTGTCGGTGAACTTGCTCTGCGGAGACAGACAGTCCCCGCGGGGTCAGCAGAGCCCAGGCGTCTGCCGGCCTCCGCCGCACTCCTCCCCTGAGGCCCCGGGCCCGCCTGGAAACCCCCTCCATCCGCCCAAGTGACCCCCCGAGAGCAAGGACAGACAGGGCTCTTCTGCTCCGAGGGCGGCGCCTCCTCCCGCAGGAGCGTGGCGAGCGGCGGGGGCAGCGGTGACCCGATGTGCCTGCGTGCTGAGCGTGTGCCCCGTCAGCAGGCCCTGCACCCCACCCCCAGAAGGGGAGCAGGGCCAGCCAGACCCGACGGGTGCGTGCGCCGGTCCAAGAGAATGGTGGACACGCAGGGACGCGTGGCGGAGCTCACACAGAGCTCCTTGGCCGTGCGCAGTGAACACTAGGCAGCAGGGGGCAGGGCCAGGCCCCGCGGGCACTCAGGACCTCCACCCCCAGGGCAGTCGGGGCTCACGGGGTTTTAATAATTGGGAAGTCAGGGCCGACTCCCAGGTGAATGTTCAGGGGTTGTGGCACCCTGGGCGTTGGCTCACGTCCTCTCTTCCCACACAGCAAGGCGGCGGCTCGCCGGCCAAGGAGCCATCGAAGGCCCCCCGAGGTCCCCCCCAGACCTCAGTGCTCACGGAGCCGGACCCCGTCTGAGCCCAGCGACTCACATGGAGCCAGGCCTGGTGCGTGGCGAGTGCCCAGCACGTGTGTGGATGGAGTGGAGCTGGGCTGGAGCCGGACGTGTCTCAGAGGCAGGGGCGGGGCGAGGGCCATGGATGAGCTGCCCGGGCCCCCGGCCATGCCCGCTTGCCTGCGGGGCTCCTGGCTTCATTGGCTGAAGCAAAGGGGGACCATTTAGCAGCGGGGAACACAAACAACTCCAATAAGTGCCTGGGAGGCACGTGACACTTTTCTAATGTAAAGGGGCGAACAAACTGATCTGGAAGATTAAACACAGGCGTCTGAAACATCCGGCACTGAAGGAGCCCAACCCAATAGTCAGAACGGTCCCTTTCTCTCCTCCGAAGCTCTGCCTGCGTCCGACCCCACCAGGCGCCGGGGAGGCCGCCCCGTCTCAGGCTCAGCTGGAGAAGCTCATCCCAGTCAGAGCATCAGGACCGACAGCCCGCTGGGCAGCTCCTGCCCACGGCATGCTCGTCTGGGCCCGTGTGAGGGCAGGGAGGGGGCCCGGCCAGGGCGCACGCAGCAGCACCAACTCAGGACTGTCCCTCGCCGCGTCCTGAACGGGGCCCACAGACCTGCCCGGTGCCTCCCGGTGCCTGCACCCTGGGCACAGCCAGGGCGTCTCCAGAATGAGGCCCACGGCGTCAACTCCACGAGGACGTGGGCCGAGGTTCCTCATGGATCAGCTCTTTCCAGGACGGAACGGGGGCCTCCACAACCCCAACACCTGTGACACTGAAGCCGCAGAGGAGGCCAGGCCGGCACCCTGCCCTTCCGGAGCTCAGAGGACAGAAAGGAAAACGCAGCTCCGAGCCCCGGGTCGCCCATTTCATCGGAAGGGGCCTGGGCTTCTCTTCTGCACACCGCCACCCCGCACTCCGGAGAGGAAAGAAGTGGGCAGCCCCGCGACCACCCAGTAGGGACATGAGCTTCAGCCCCGAGGCCCTGCAGGACCTTGGGGGGTCCTCAGGGAGCGCCTGCCTAGCAGCCCGCCCCACCCCGGCCAGGCCACTCTGGCTGACTCGGGAGCAAAGGAGCAGCCATGTCAGGACAGCGGCGGGCGCTCCGTGATCATGCGGAGGTGGCCGCTCCTCACTGAAGACCTACTTTCTTCGAGAGCAATGATGAAGACAGATACAGTGGGCCGGGCACTGTCCCCCTCCTCCACACCCCCCAATCCCCCAGCGCACACAGTGAACATCCAGGGAGGCTGCCTCCTGCCCTGAACGTGCTGAAAAAAGGACGCCTAAGCTCGAGCCGTTACTTCCCATTTATATACACTGGCGAAAGTGCATGTGCTGGAGTCTTTTCTCCTGTTTTATAACTTACTGTGAGCAGATGCTCTGTCGCCGGTAAAGGTAATTTGCCTAGTGATAACTCTGGACTCGAAACTTCCCTGTCACTGGAAATAAGAGGGGTCGTGCAAGGAGTGAGCAGGCAGGCGAGATGACCGTCACGGCTCAGGTCCTCCCGCAGCAGGCCAGGCACTCACTGCCGCCGGGTCACAGGACGCTGTCCCCGGCACCCGAGGGGCGCATCTGCAGGCCGGGAGCACTCCCAGACGGCCCGTCTCCCTCGGTAAAAACAAACCACACAGACGCACTGCGTCCCGAGAGTCACGCCAAGAGGGAACACGCCATGTGTCCCAGGGACTGGGCACAGACGCACACGGTTCACGCGGGTTCAGACACTGCCGAGACTCACCTTCCCAGACAGTGGACCTAACCGCTCACGCTCAGAAACCTGACAAAGAAAACCGCTCACAGGGCTCCCCCCGCCACCCCCCGCCGTCCACCCGCAAGGCCGAGCGCAGACTTAACATCACGCTTCTGCTGGGCAAGGCCCGGGGAGGCTTTGATTTGGGGGCAGAGAGCAGATTTCAATTCGCTAATCAGTTAAAAAGATAAAAAACAAAAACAAGAGCCGCTGACAGTGAACATGGGCCTCTGTGCAGCAGGAGGCCCCCTTCCTGGCTCCCCCAGCCTCCTCTTCGCTGGGCCTGCTGTACAGAAAGAGGGCCCACGGAGAGGCACAGCCCAGCCGCCCCAGGACCCCCGGCCACGGACTTTGTGGGGGGGCAGCAGGAAGGCACACGTGGGGCCGGCCCAGCAGCCGCAGGCTCCCGGCCGCACGCAGACCTGCCGTGACCACCCCCAGGGGCCATCAGGAGGACAGAGGGCCCACTGGGAGGGGGCCGGGGGGCGGGCAGGCGGGGAGGCAGCGCAGGGCCCAGGAGCCGCGACCCCGCTCCCCAGGCACACGGCGCCCCCGCAGCAAACACCTCACCAGCCCCGCGTCGGGCGGGGAGCGGGCCTGAGTCTGGGCCTCTGGCCTGGGTGCTCCCTCACAGAGATGAGAGCCTGGCCGGACGGGAGGAGAGACCCCCGGTTACAGTGTCGGGAGGCAGGGCTCAGACCCCCGGTCAGCCTCTGGAACGTTCTCCCGGCACGGAGGACTGCACTGCCCCTGAGTGGTGATGGGGCGTGACTGCAGGTGGGGCTGGGAGCTCGGACCAGCCGGGGAACCCACCCACAGGCGGGCACACGAGGACCACAGCCCAGATGCCCCCCTGGGCCACCTCCACAGAAGCGGCAGGTGCCTCCTCTGCCTTCCTGAGAGGGTTTACGGGGCGGCGGGAGGACTCTGCCCCCACCCCCCACCGTGAGGCTGCCGCTCCCGTCCTGACTTCCCAAGGATGCGGGTTCTTTACGGGGAGGGAGGTAAAGACACTCATTCTCTCCAGCCACTCATAACCACCTACAAAAACGGCCTCGGGAATCATCTCAAGACCGGCGCTGATGGCCCACACTCCGAACCAAATCGAGTCTTTCTTCTTAAGGTCGAGGGGAATCGCTCTACCGCTCTGTCTGAAAGTCTTCACTTAGAAGTTAATTAACTGCTCTCGGTTTGGCGATAAACCTGGAGTGTCGGTCTCGGGTGGAGCGTCGCAAAGATGTCATCATTAAAGGGCAAAGAAGCTAAATCGCTGAGTGGGACCTCAGGCACTCGCCTCTCATCACCCACTGGGGTGGTCATCATCGCTTCCCGAGTGAACACGCCCCCAACCTGAGCAGCTGAAGGTGGTCCCAGTGTGGCTGGCGGAGCTGGAACCAAGGCCGGGGTGTGTCTCTCTAGCACCAGCACCCACCCCCCTCAAGGCCTTTGAGGGACAGCCCACCCCCCTCCTTCCTGGGGCTGCCAACTGGGCTGGGTGTTGGTGGCCAGGCCATCTGAGGGCCTCCCTCTGAACGGAGAGTCTTTTACGATCCTGTGTAAGTGCAGGCCTGGAAGGAAGAACTCCCGGAGCAACTGTTAACGTCCCATGTCCTCGCTCAGGACAGAACGTCCTCACTGGTCAAAGCCAAAGGACGCCGCAGCTCTGGGCCTTAAAAGGCCCCTCGAGTCCTGCCGGGGAGTTGAGTGTGGTCCCACCTGCCGGCCGCCAGGCCCAAAGCCCTCCCGGGACTCAGCCAGCCCCAACATGGGAGGAGAGCGGGCTCCTGATTGTAGGAAAATAAATCTCTCTCTACCAGCTCAGGTGGGACATCTAAAAACAAGCTTCAACTGGGAGGAAAACACAAAGGGCTGGGGAGGCACGGAGGCCCAGAGAGGACGGAGGAGAGGGAACAGAGCCGGGGAAGGCCGGTCCCCAGGTGGCAGCCCAGCCCGGCTCGCCCCAACAACACCCTGGCCCTGGAGACTGCGGGAGGGGCAGCAGGCCTGAGCCGGAGGGCCTGGGACCACAGAGGGAGCCTCTGGGACTGGGCTCCTGCAACCAAGGCAGGCGGGGCCAGGGGCGGAGAGCAGGGGGCGGAGAGCAGGGGGCGGAGGGCAGGGAGCAGGGTTACAGGGATGCTGAGCCTCTGACCCTTCACGGCAGGCTGGCCCAGGCCCTCCCAACAGCGGAACACTCAGGCGGGCATCGTCCCCTCCCTGAGTATCTGACGCCCCTGGGGGTGCCGGGCGCATCCGAGTGGTGGTCCCTGGGGTCAAGGCTCGGGCACAGACAGCACGCAGCCTCCACAGCAACACCAGGGCAGTGAGCGGGAGGAGCCAGCCGGTCCGAGGCCTCGGGCCCCCGTGTGGAAGGCCCCGCTCGGCCAGTGGTGGGAGGGTTGGGGGGGCAGGGCGTTCACGCTGAGGGGGACACTTCTCAGGGAGGGTCGGCCCTCTCCCAGCAGCCAGGGACTGCCGCTGCCCACCCTGTACACGCAGCGTTGCCCTGTCCCCTCTACGGACGGTGCACCGGCTCAGATCACGAGCTTTCCCACCTGTCCGACCACCCGTCCTGCGGCCTAACGGGCAAGCAGGTGGGGATGGGGGAATCTCGGCCAAAGACAGGCCTCTGAGGAAACCCGCACGGTGCCATGAACGTCCAGAGACTACAATAACCAACCCGGAACTGCCCTAACCCCAGGCCCACCAGGCTCCCTGTTAACGGGGAGCTTCGTCTTCAAAGAGAAGCAATGAGGCCCCAGACGCCGGGGATGCCCTCCTGAGCCAGAAGCGCAGCAAACACCCTCCTGGTGATTCAGCAGCCGGTACCAAGCTTGCGGGCACGCTGGGCGCCATGCTGGAGGCCGGGATGTGGGGACGCGGGCGCCTGCGGGAAGCCAGGAGAAGGGACGTCTGCTCTGACCTGCTATCCCCGTCCATCCTCACAGGCAGCCCCGCAGGTGGGGCAGCAGAAGGCATAAGGTGCCGGCAGGGGGCCCGCGAGGAAGGCAGAGGCCTGGCGGTGGGTACTTCCCACGGCGCGGCCACAGGTCGCCCGCCGCCCCCAGGGAAACGTGGGGCGGGGCAGGGCACACACGACTCTGCGCCAGGACCCATGGGCCCCCGCGTGGCCGGGACACGGCTGGGTGGGCTCTCCATGTCCGGCACCAGAGCTGGATGCCACACGGAGACCATCCTGTCCGTGGGGGACAGAGCGGGCAGGGCTCCCATCACGGAGAAGGTGAATGCGCCGCATCCCGGAGGGGCTGTGAAAGGCCAGTGCAACGCTGCAGAGAAAGAATTGAAGGCGGGGCCTCATATGCTGTAGGCGCTTAATAGATACTAGCCACCATTACTATGATGATGATGATGATGATTAGCAGCAGCAGCAGCCAAGTTGTCAGTGACGGAGGCTGAACTAGAACCTAGGCGTTTATACATTATTTTTCAGACTACAGGAAACTTCCTCTGCTTTTTTTTGGACTAACAGATGGCATCACGGACTCAATGGGCATGAGTCTGAGTAAACTCTGGGAGTTGGTGATGGACAGGGAGGCCTGGCCTGCTGCGGTCTATAGGGTCACAAACAGTCAGACGTGACTGAGCGACTGGACTGAACCGAATAGATCCCTCTTCCCCAAAATGCAACCACACAGCCATGTGGGTTTTTGGCTGAGGGCACGTTAAACTGACTGGATGCCTACTGGGAGAGTGAGAGCCCGCGGCCACCTGACGTCCGCTGGCCCCAGGCAGGCACAGCACGGAGCCGCTGGAACGATCAGGATGCTTGCCACGGGGCCCAAGCCCCGGCCTGGGACAGGAAGACGGCTGGGGAGCGGCGCGCGGAGGTGCGGCGGCACCCACACGCCTTCCTGGGCCCAGCTTCCGTGCCCACCACTGCGACCCCAGGCCCACACCGCCAGGGAGACGTGGCCGCCGTCCCCCACGCTCACATCAGCCAGGCCGGGGAGCGGAGCGTGCACTGCTCACTGCCGCTCGCTGAATATTCCACGGGCTGGGGTCGCTCCGACAGCTGATTTATCCTCTGCTCTCCGAAGGCTCACCTTGTAGCGGTAATAAAAATATTTTCACTTGGGTGGTAATAAAGCTGAATCTAGTTTACTAGCTGTAACTGAATTCTGTCTTGAAAGAATAAGTCAATTTTAACCTTACAATGTAGTTGAGACAGCTTTCAGAGAAATTTCATTAAAATCGCATTTAACCTAAATTTTAAAACACAGGGAAAGGGAAAATGCTCACGCAGATTAAGACTTTAACACAAGAAGGTAGGACTATTCTCCATCAATGCATATGGGCACTTTTTCCCCCTAAGGGTGAAAGTGTAATTGCTAATAACGATGGCGGGCAGCATCCCCCTTGGAGCCCCCGGCCTGCCAGGCAGTATCAGCCGCACTAACGGGCACCCTGGGCTGGACCAAGGAGCCTGCCGAGGGAGGCTTCCTGCCAGGTCCCACACGCTGGGCTGAGCAGATTCCCCAGACTAACCCCCGACCAAGGAAGGCTAGCCCGCCCGCCATTGCCTGCCCGCTCTGCAGTTGGTAAGATTAAAGTGATGACGACATGATACGGGCACAGAGCTGAGTCCACGACGTGCCAGGCGCCGTTCTAAGCATCTCACCTGCACGGCTCTCCCAGGGAACTATACTCACCACCCAAACCCACCGCCAGGCAGCAAAGCAGGAATCTGAACCCTCCGGATCCCACCCTCCGCTAAGAGGTGGCTGGTCCAGGACAAGCCAGAGACGTTCAGCAAGAAGGATTTCCTAGGAGCCCAAGGCAGGGCCCAGGTCCATTCCTCCTCAGACCCTTAAGCAGCCCTCCATGTCCGCTCATGGAGCGGCAGCCCGGTCAGCAGGACAGAAATTCAGCACCTCCCTTCCCTCTTCCCCCCGCAGCGCGAGGTCGACCCGTCCCTCAGGTTCCCACGCTCACATGCCCCCAGCTTGGCACCACTCTTTAGCTCCCAGGACGACACCCCCCAAGGAAGGGGTTTCCACGGCCTCCCAGGAAGGACAAGTGTCTGCTCCCGCGGGGCACAGGGGCACCCGGGCAGGTGGTCTGCCCACCACACACAGGCCTGCACGCCTGCCCCCACCCCACCCAGCCGCAGCCTCTGCTTCCTGCAGCTTCAGAGCAGGTGAGTGTGCTGAGAGCCTCCGAAGTGTAGGCGGATGGGCGGCCTCTTTGCAGACCAGCCCTGCACACAGGCCGGCACAAGGTGTGGAGCCAGGGAGGGGAGAGAGGGACCCACGCCGGCCCGGGCCCCTGGCCCCATCCCCAAGCAGCTCTGGGTTTCGTGGGTGCCATAATGCACCAAAGACACCAAAAATGGTTCATTATTGGCCTGAAATTCAAATTGAAGGGCGTGTTCTCTTTATACCAAGTCTGACAGCACTAAGCCTAGGTAGGATTCCTCCTAGGATTCCTCCCCTCCTACAGGAAGAGAAAGCAGAGCTTGGAGGGTGGTCCCAGCCTCCCCAGATAGCCTCGGGATGGTTTAGAGCGTGGACAGAACTCCCTCTGGGCCACAGTCACTGGCCATCCGGTCCAGACTGGCCCACTAATGACAAGGTCTCTCCTTTCCCCCCTGGCCCACTGGGGCCTCAGCTTTACGGTCCCACCAGAGCTGAGAGCAGAGCCCCGTAGACCATGGCCTGCAGAGGAGTCACGGGCCTTTGGGGATGGGAGTGCCTGCCTCCTGCCCCTGCTCCCCAGGCTGCCCGGGACAGACGCTGTGCCCGCGGGCTCCCCGACCAGGGACCCCGCCACGGGCACCCCCCTCTGTGCCCATTTCATTCCCCGCGGGACAACTTGCTCATCTGTGAAGCAATTCTCTAAGATCTGATTTTCAGTCTTCTGAAAAAACCCCAGCATGGACATAACCAGATTTACACATCTGCTGAGGCCATCTTCAAATATTTCTTTTTAATACTGAAATAGGATCTCATGGTTTTTTCATCAAAAGATATGGCAAATATTCCACTTACATTATCTTGTGTCAGAAAAGATGCATGAGCTCAGAATCCAAAGTGGGGGCTCCACCCCCAGGGGCGGGGTGGCCTGGCCCCAGGATCCAGCCATAGAGGTCTGACTGCAGCCTCTCCACAAGCAAGGTCAGGGGCTGAACCAAGGGGCCCCTCAAAGGTTAACATCGGATGTAACAGACATAATAATAAATGCGCAAGGCGTGTCACTCAGTTACACTGCAAAAAATATGGAATTTCACTTTCAGTGTGTGTAAACACGCCAGGTGTAACATGCAGTTAAAATTCAGCTCTAGAGCTTTGTATGTTAAAATCGTATCAGGATTTAACACGCTGGCGTGTTAACGTATGTTTATTATTGAAGCAGTAAATTACTAAGCGATTGGTGTGAACTGTTAATTTTACGCACAAGCATCGCTCCCTAAGTAGGGAGCAGACTGACATCGGCAGAGGTGCTGAGGGCACGCGCGCCCGCCTCCGCCCTGTTCTCCCCACCGTGCCCCTCCCCTGGTAACAAAGCCCGCCAGGCCCAGAGCATGTGGGCACATCTCTGTCCTTCCGACTTTCCACTTTCGCTGCAGCCTGTGACTCGGTTTGGCCAATAAAATGCAGCTGACAGCTGAGGACCACTTTCTTTTGAAGCACTAAGAGTCCATGAACAACCCCCCAAGATTTTCCCTCCATCACAGGAACCAGACCAGCAAACTCCTGAAGGCAGCTCCTCTACCAGCCTGAGCTGCCAAGAGAGGACCACATGGCGGAGCCCCGGCCAGGCCACAAATGATGTGCCCTGTGGGTGGGAAACAGCTGAGATTTACTCGCTGTCTGTGGGGGTCAGATGCACGTCCCTGGTAACTCAGCTGGTAAAGAATCTGCCTGCAATGCAGGAGACCCTGGTTTGATTCCTGGGTCGGGAAGATTCCCTGGAGAAGGGATAGGCTGCCCACTACTCCAGTATTCATGGGCTTCCCTGGGGGCTCAGACAGTAAAGAATCTGCCTGCGATGCAGGAGACCCAGATTCAATCCCTGGGTTGAGAAGATCCCCTGGAGAAGGGCATGGCAACCCACTCCAGTACTCTTGCCTGGACAATCCCATGGACAAAGAAACCTGGTGGGCCACAGTCCATGGGGTTGCAAGGAGTCGGACATGACTAAGCCATACACACACATGTGGGGGTCATGGTAAGGGTTAGGTCTGTTCGGCCGGCAACAGTGGTATCTGGCTTCCACCCAATGCAGACTTTTCCCCTAACCTGCCGACACTCTTTTTCCCACAGACATCTTGCACTGACCACCTGACTCCCTGCTGACTGGATGGAGTGCTGACCTGCCGCTTTTCGGGAGGTCTGAAGACCACAGGGATGGTGTCCCTGGTTAAGCGGCGAAGGGAGGTCTGTGCACTTGGCCTTCTGTCTTTCCTGATTACACAGTTTCTTAGAAGCAGTGAGAAAAAACAATTTAGATTTAGGTGGCCTCTTGGACTTTCAAATTCATTCTTGGATATGAATATTTTTTTGCTGGATGTAGACCTACCTACTCCAGTGTTCTTGTCTAGAGAATTCCATGGGCAGAGGGGCCGGTGGGCTACAGTCCGTGGGGTCGCAAAGAGTCAGACACGACTGAGCACCTAACACTCTCACTTTTCAGACTCTAGGCTGACAGCTATAGTCCTTTCAGTTCATGGACGACATCTGCTCAGACTTCTGTTGAGAAGTCAGTACTCATACAGCCATTCTTAGAAAATAATCCTCTACTCCAGCTGCTTTAAGAATTAGTCTTCGAATAAATTTTACTATTGTGTCTTTATATAGTTTTCTCTTTATTCTCCTGTAAATTCAGCGGGCTCTTCAATCTGTGAATTGGCTTATCTCAGTAGTTCGGGAAAATAAATCATTGTCTCCTCAAATTCTGACTCTCTTTCTCTCCTCTCTATGACTCTAAATAAATAAATAAATATGAGGCTCTCTAGCCATACCCTTAATATCTTTATTTTCTATATTATCCATATTCTTATCGCTCCATGCTTTATTTTGGCTATTTTCTTCCAACCCATCTTCCATTTCACTAACTTTCTCCATAGCCATGTCTAATTTGTTAAATCTGTACCCTGACTTTTCAATTTGGTTATCATGTTTTTCACCTCTCATGTAAAATCATAATAGTTTCTCATTAGCTGGGCAAATATTTTCAAGACTCTCTATTTTATATTTCTTCATACACAGTACAGAGAATAGTTTCATGGCCTATGCCTAAGAATTACAGAAACTTAACATCTTGTGGACCTTGTTAACTGTTGTTTCCATTTGTTCTCACTTAAGAAGTTTTGAGCATGTATTTAACTTTGACTATGTGCAGATCATTTTACATGAAAAAAGCAGAGAGAGAGAGAGAAACAATTTGATGAACAACTTTCTGGTAACTTCTTTCAGGAAAGATTTTGTTTTGCTTCTCTGAAGCACTATACTCCAGTAGAGAAGTACCATAATCAAGGTTCAAATAATCCTGGTCCTCTCCGGTGAGATAAGCTTGGCCTGCAAGATTGTAAGAGGGCAGTTTCACTTCAACTCTACCCTGAGGGTCAGGCTCTGGGTCTCAGAAAGCACCTGGACATTTCCTGCACTCCCCTTCTTGGGCAGGCTAGGGTGTAACCCTCTCCCTCCATGAAGCTGTCAAAACTACAAACCCCGTTGGGATTACTTCTTCTGGAAACAAGTACCCTCAGGACAATAGTGGCCTTCAGTCTGGGCTTATAAGAATTACAGAAACTTGTGGGCCTTGTTATCTGTTGTTCCTGTTTGTTCTCACTTAAGAGGTCTTGAATACATACTTAGCTTTGACTATGCGTAGATCATTTTACACGGAAAAAAAAAAAGAGAAACAAAGCTAGAATTCTCACAGAAGAGGGCCAGGAAATTTTTGTCTCCTTGTTAGCAGTTCAATGCTTTTAAGAAATGTTTCTCCTTTTTCTTCTTCTTTCTTTGCTTTTTTTCTCTCTTTCCTTCTGCTGCTGCTGCTGCTAAGTCACTTCGGTCGTGTCCAACTCTGTGCGACCCCATAGACAGAAGCCCACCAGGCTCTTCTGTCCCTGGGATTCTCCAGGCAAGAACACTGGAGTGGGTTACCATTTCCTTCTCCAATGCATGAAAGTGAAGTGAAAGGGAAGTCGCTCAGTCAAGTCCAACTCTTAGCGACCCCATGGACTGCAGCCCACCAGGCTCCTCCGTCCATGGGATTTTCCAGGCAAGAGTACTGGGATTGGGTGCCATTGCCTTCTCCCTCTTTGCTTCTACCCCCAATCCAATTTGCTTGTTTGTTGGCTTCAAAAAATAATCTTATCCATTGCTGTGGTCTCCTGGGTGAGAAATCTGGTTGGAGTTTATGCCCATCGCCACTAGAAGTGGAAGGTCCCCCTGCCCTCACCTCTTATATCCCCAATTTAGTGGCTCAAGGCTCCACCTCTCATTCTGTGGGAAGTTCTAAAGCTGCTGCTCAAAGATCAGAGGTGACTCCCCTGGCGCTTCTCATTAGCCAGCCTCCCTCTCTCGAGACAATTACCACCCGACAGGCAGTCTCTCAGGCCGCTGCCCAACACCCTTCCACCTGGCTTCCATTACAGACAAAACGTTCTCTCCTCAGTCAGGCCAGCTTTCTGTCTACGGAGCAGACTCTTTCTAAAGATTTGGGGGCAACAGAGAGTGGAGTAAAGCACAACTCAAATCAGAAAACTGGCTGAGAGTGCTTCCCAGAAAGTCTTCAGCCAGTCGTCACGGCGAGAAAATGAGACAGTGACCCCGACCCTCCCCTGACCTTCCGGCCCCTTCTGCGGCTCCCCCCCACCCGCACTGCCCCCCGCACAGTCCAAGCCCACAGAGTCGTCCTTCAGGAGAACAGTGAGCGAGGGGGGCCTGGGACGCCTCTCCCAGGGGCTGCTGATGAGAAAGAGCCCAAACCCTCCCAGTGCCGACACTTTCTGCCTGAAAGGCCCAGCGGTTCTTCTGGGGCCGTCACAGAGGTTCTTTCCGGTCTGGCTGGAAGAAGGGTTACAGACAGGTTGCCTAGCTTAACCTGCTACCGAACAGGGTGTGAAGCACCAGTCATTTGAACAGAGCCACCGCAGGATGAAACCGCCCTCCTCAGGAGCCGCGGGAAAATAAAAACTAAATAAAAACGGGGTTTACTAAAGGCCAGGCCTGGCCAGGATCCCTTCGGCTGCTACTGGTGCCCTTTTAAACAATCACCCAGCGAACCTCTGATTGCTGCTTCTGAACCACAGCACCAGAGAAAGTCGATTCAAGCGTTCCCCGAACTGCGGCCCCGGAACAACTGAGCCCTAACCACACGTTTCCAGCCTCCGCAAGAATGCGAAGTCCACCCTCTTGGAGAAACAGGAGAGGAACCACTAAGTGTAATTCACGGCTCCTGTACGCCATACTTCAAAGATCCAAGTGAGGCTGGGGGGCTGCGGGGAGGTGTGAAGCTGACGGCAGGGGACAAACCCAACAGCATCTGACAAAGAGGTCCCCACGAAGTTAAGAACAAATGTACATAAATGCAGTTACATAAGCAAAAAAAATGTGCTGTGAATAGGTGGCTGCCAAGCCGCTAAATACACTGAATCAGATAAAGTATTATGGGAAGAACCGTGCAGAACTTCATAATATGGAAATTAGGTAATAACCATTAGACACAGCTGAAAATCAGACTCAATCAAGGGACAGAATGGAGTTGATAATTTGTATGACTCCGTTTTATAATGTCATTCGATCATTTCCCAAAAAAGAGTCTTTCTTGGGAAGATGGGGACGGACACGCTGTCTGCTGCTGAGGGGACAGCAAGGGCGAACGGGACACCCACACCCTTGGAAGGCGGCCCTGGGACGCGGCGGGCGGCGTGTCTCCGCTTGAAGCGGAGTGCGACATCTCTGCAGATTCGGTGAAGTCACCCGTCGAGGTCACGTGGGGCTCAGGGTGACAGAGCCTGCCTCTCCCCGGCACAGCGCGCCTGACCGCCTGGTGTCACAGGCCCACACCCGGTTCTGCATGGTATCACTCCGTTAACGCTCTGCTCATTAATTTAACAAACGCTCAGGAGGGTACGCTTGGAATGGGCCAGCATCATCTTTCAACATTCATTTAATTAAACCCTGCTATTGCAATGTGACAGTCAGCACATCACAGGGGGAATTATTTTAAGGACGAAGGTAGAAAGTATTTCAAAGCCCCCACTTACACATGAAAACGTAATCAAAGACGGCCGGGCACACACTATGATTTTTCTGTAATATTAAAGATGTTATTTTCCAACTCGTTAATTAATTGGATTCCGTGGAGAAATTACGCCGGCATCCTTGATAGCAAAATGACGTGCAGAGGAAGGAACACTGGGCCAGAGGCCGGCCATAAACAACCAGGCTGCTGCTGGATGATGACAACTGCCGGCTTTAATAAGAGTGAGGGCTGCCTGCTTCGAGGACGCACTCATTACTTCCTGTGAAGGGACGGCGCTGAACTCTGATTATATCGCCTTCATAAAGGGACCAGGAATGGCTCCGGCCCCAGCAGCGCCCAGGTGGCCCCAGCAGAAGGCCCAGCAGGGCTGGGGGCGGTCCCAGGATAACCGAGTGAGCCTTCCACCCCCTTCTCCCCCGCCTCCCAAGAAGAGGGGCGCTCCGGACTCGGGCTTACCGTCAATGCGGCTCACAAGCTCTTCCAACATCTTCACTTTCATCTGAATCCCAGGTTGGGCGAATGTATAGTTGTCCTGAGGGGAAAATAACAGGGAATATCATATGCATGGAGGATAAAACCGGCTTTCCAAAGGGGAACAGGCAGTGGGGATGAAGGCGGACGGTTCGACAACAGAACGAATTCACAAAGTGACCCACGCACACAGCGCGAGGCCGCGTCACACCACGCGCGTGCAGGCTGAGCCGGGAGGTGAACTCTGAAGCTTCCCACGTCACCCACTCTGGGCAGTATTTACTGGGACATTTCTATACGTAAAGGCAGAGATTTACATTTAAATGGAACAGACAGCTCGCTGAGGGGCAGTCTGCCGGAGTTGCTCTGGCCAGCAGAAGGGCCGGGTGTGCTCGGCACTGCAGGGGAGCTAATGGGAACCAGGGACCCGCGCCGGGCCTGCCGTCCGGGGGCGGAGGACACGGTCACGCTGTGAGCACGGAGGGGCCGGGGGCTTCAGTCTCAGGCACTCAGGTGAAGAAGTTCATAAACAGACAGGAAAACCAGCGCAGCCAGTGGGCAGGGGCAGACCTGGAACGAGAGCCCAGCTCGATGCCTTAGATGCTGTGTGACATTAGCAAGGCACAGCACCTCTCTGGGCTTCAGCGGCATCGTCTATAATGAGAGTGGCAACGCTGCCGTGGGACTGCTCCGAGGCTTCAAGGAGGCGCGGTCACCAGCAGGCGCCAAGGAACAGGAGGCCCGGGCCCCCACTGTCTGACCAGAGAACACAGGTCGGCAGGGGAGGAGGGTGGCGCCTACCACATCCTGCCCCAGGGCACCTCAGGGGCCTCAGCCCACGCTCAGGGACCGCTCTCAGGACGAGGCTTTCAGTTGCACTCCTGCAGTGACAGACTTGCGCTGGGTGATTACGGGAGGCGGGGTAGTGACCCCACCAAATACCCAGGGCCTGATTCCCAGCAAGGTGGGGGTGGGGGTGCTGGTGAAGGTTGCTAATCAACCGACTGGAACAGGGAAAGCACCCGGGTCACCCAGGTGGGCCCGGTGTGGCCGGGGCCCTCGGACGTGGAGGCAGGAGCGTCAGCATCAGAGAAGTAAGGACACCGGTCCCCACTTGGAGGACGGATGGAGGGGCCAGCAGACCAGCAAAGCAGGCTGGACTGAGGCCAGGGAGCAGCTCTCCCCTGGAGCCCCAGGAAGGAAGTGGCCCGGCCCACACCTTGATCCACACTTTGACCCAGCCACCCCGCCCCAAGGGCAGGTCCGCCTTCTAACCTCCAGGACTTGCTGTTGTAGTTCAAGCGCTAAATGGTGTCTGACTCTTTGTGAGCCCGTGGACTGCAGCACACCAGGCTCCTCTGTCTTTCACCACCACCCAGAGCTTGCTTAAACTCATGTCCATTGAGCCAGTGACGCCATCCAACCATCTCATCCTCTGTCACCCCTTCTCCTCCTGCCCTCAATCCCTCCCAGCATCAGGGTCTTTTCCAATGAGTCAGTTCTTTGTATTATGTGGCCGAAGCATTGGAGCTTCAGCTTCAGCATCAGTCCTTCCAATGAACACTCAGCACTGATTTCCTTTAGGATGGACTGGTTTCATCTCCTTGCTGTCCAAGGGACTCTCAAGAGTCTTCTCCAACACCATAATTCAAAAGCATCAATTCTTCAGTGCTCAGCCTTCTTCATGGTCCAACTCTCACGTCCGTACATGACTACTGTACATGACCTCCACGACTGTGAAATGACAAATCCGTATGGTTTCAAGCCACGAGGCGCTGTGCCTGTAGGTCCTTGAATATGAGTGAGTGGGTCCCGTTGGTTCAGGCAGGCGTGCGCTGGGCTGGTGCTGGGAGATGACAGCTTGTCCTCAGGGAGACATGGGTGGAAGGGGATGGGGACGTGGGAACAGCACCCCCACACCACCTGCCCTGGGATCTGGGTGGGGGGAGGGCTCCAGGAGACACAGCCAGGAGGAGAGGACGACCTTCACACCAGCAGTGATGTCTGAGGCCAAGCAGTCAGACGTGGCACCCGGGGGCTCCTGCACTGTCAGCACTCTCTGGGCTTAATGTGTGTGTGCACACAAGCACGTGCACACACACACAGGAACACACACAAGCATGTGTACACACACGGGCACACACTCATACACACACACTCATACACATGCACTCATACACATGTGCGCGCACACACAGGAACACACACAAGCACGTGCACACACACACAGGAACACACACAAACATGTGTACACACACGGGCACACAGTCATACACACACACTCATACACATGCACTCATACACATGTGCACACACACAGGAACACACACAAGCATGTGTACACACGGGCACACAGTCATACACACACACACGCGCACACACACACAGGAACACACACAAGCATGTGTATACACACGGGCACACAGTCATACACATGCACACGTGCACACACACACAAGCACGTGCACACACACACAGGAACACACACAAGCATGTGCACACACACAGGCACACAGTCATACACATGCACACACGGGCACACAGTCATACACATGCATGCACGCACACACACACAAGCACGTGCACACACACAGGAACACACACAAGCATGTGTACACACACGGGCACACAGTCATACACATGCACATGCGCACACACACACAAGCACGTGCACACACACACACAGGAACACACACAAACATGTGTATACACATAGGCACACACTCATACACACGCACTCATACACATGTGCGCACACACATAGGAACACACACAAGCATGTGTACACACACGGGCACACAGTCATACACATGCACACGTGCACGCACACACAAGCACGTGCACACACACACAGGCACACACTCATACACATGTACAGACACACAAGCACGTGCACACACACAAGCATGTGTACACACATGGGCACACAGTCATACACATGCACACACACAAGCACGTGCACACACACACAGGAACAGACACAAGCATGTGTACACACACGGGCACACAGTCATACACAAGCACACACACTCATACGCATGTGCAGACACACAAGCATGTGTACACACACGGGCACAAACAAGCATACACAAACATGCATAAACACACATGGGCACACACATGTACACATGCACACACACATGCATACACAAGCATATGCAATTACACACGGGCACACACACACTCATACACACACAAGCATGTGTTCACACGCACACACACACACACACACACACACACCTTTCCTGACTAGAGTAGGAGCCGCGGCCACTACGAGACAAAACTAAAAATGCCTACAAGGCAACCACGACCTTTTCCCCACAGAAATGGAAAATGAGCGGACTCAGACCTAACTCCCTGCTGCGGTTTCTCCCACGCGGATTTCAAGTGACAGGCCCTGGATCCCAGGCTGTCACGTCTCCACGAGCGCAACTCCAGCGGGCAGCACCGAGGCCCCGCGTGCGCTCAGCTCGGCTCCACGCCGGGGGACGCGCTCCGGGCGGCTGCCCCACGGGCCTGGAAGGATGCGCTTTGTAGACGGGGTGACAAGCTGGTGGGTCTCGCTACACTGAAGTCTGGGGAAGGGAGGGCTGTCACAGACCGATGCTGAGTGGACAGGAGCGCTGGGCCCCAGAAGGCCTGCGCGCGTCCAGAGACACCCCCAGCCGCCCCTCCGGCAGAGACAGGCAGCGGCACGGAGCGCGAGCTGCCATGCAGCTAAACATTCACGGGCAGAGGAATTCTGGTTTTGGACTTGAACTTGCCAGGGTTAGCCCTTAAAGACTTGATTTCTCTCCGGAACTTGGGTGACAGAGGAGATTCACACTTGAATTCGGGACATGCTACGTAGCTGGAAGCTTCCACGCTGTCATCTCACCTCATGGCAGCATTTCCGATGAGCCGGCGGAAGCAGTCAGGCTGGACGTACTTAAGGATGAGAAATAACCTAAGAGTGGTTCTGCAGCCTCAGGTAGAGGCCTTGCAGATTACTGCATTACTGTTCAGGTCTGACGAGCTCCAAAGCCGTCAGGACCAGGCTCAGGCGCCCCCTCCCCGCGGACCCAGGAGGATACTCAGAGGAGCAGGGGTTCCACCAGGGGCCGGCCTGTCCCTAGAGGCAGCGGGCTCTACGGGGGCACCATGTCCCTGGCTGAGCGGGAACCTGACGGTTATGCAGAGCCAGCTGAAGGAGCTGGGGACAGCGGCCCTCAAACCTGGGCTCGGCTTCCAGGCGGAGGGGGTCCGGCCGGTGCCTCCCCTGCCCGTTCTCCATCCCCAGAAACACTGGCCCCAAGAAAGCAACTGACCACCCGCGACTCCCAGAGTCGAGACCACCAGTAGGCCCAGCCCTCCGCCCAGCTCTCAGAACCGGCCGCTCCCCTGGGAAGGCTGCTCCCCAGCATGGCTCTGCCACACGCGGGGAGCCTGCCCGGGCCCAGGGCCGGCTCCGACACGGAGGGTCAGCCTGAATGACCCGCAGATTCAGTCCGCCGGTTTATTTGGCTCTCACACTAAGATAGGACTTCAAGCTTCTCATTCAGAAGAAATAAAAATTATTCTTCGGTCTCCATCTGCCACTGTTTTGTTTTATTTCTCAGTTTGTTCAAAACTCAGGAAGGGGAGATGAGTTCTCTTGAAAATCCAAGTAGTAAGAAAAGAATAACACCTGAGAGTCTTCAAAAAACAAAGCCTGCATCATGAAAGGTCCTGAGAAGACTGAGAGATGAGGCGTCAGTGTCCGGACTTAGGCAGGGGGTGGGCGCGGGGGCAGAGAAGACCCGCCGCAGGTCAGTCACAGGGGGATCAGCTGGGGGGTCCAAGCTGAGGACCGTGCTCCTCGGCAGCCAGGAAGCCTCTGAAGGACACACCAAGGACGTTCCAGGCTGAGCCGGAAGGCGTGCGGTGCCCGAAGCAGCCTCCCAGGAGGGGCACCTGGCCCCGAAGGCGCCCAGCAGGCTCCTGCAGCCTCTGACGAGATCCCGAGTTCTTCCGGCTGAAGGAGGGGGCACCGACCCCAGCATCCCGTCCACACCCCCGCCCTGCCCGCACCCACACACCTGGCACAGTTTCTGCTAAGAAACAGCAGTATCTGCAGGCAAAATAGGAAGCAAGTGAGAATGCTGCGCATTTATACAAACAGCCACAGTAATAATATGACAACACTCCATGAAAAGCAAACAGGCACACCTCTGCAAGCTGAGATTTGATTCTGGGTCTTTAAAGAATGATAGAAGAATATAGAAGACTTATTGCTCGGAGATAGGGAAGGAAGGTCTGAAGAAATACAACAACCTTCTGGAACGTGATTTTACAGAAGGTAAAGTCCGTATCAGCAGGAAAAAAACTCAAAGCACGCACACCGGGCTCGCCTCACGCTTCGGCCATAACCAACAGCACTTCTGGGCTCCTCAGAGCAAAGGCGGACTAAATCCTTCTGAAGGAGTGTCTCGGACAAGGGCGGGCAGGTTCACTCGTGTCGGCTGAGCGGGAGGACCGAGACCCCTCCCCTCTGTGACCAGGGGCCTGCCCTACCAGAGACACGGGCCCTCAGCGCACCCCACAGCCCTTCCCGGCCAGTCTCTGCGGGAAAGCGCCCTTCTGAGGCTGAAACCAAACCTGCCCTCTCACGCACCCTGGACCTGCATCTGAACACCTCACGACACCAGGCCCTGTCAGTGAGCGCAGTGAAGGCATCGATCCATTCAAGACCAGCGCAGGGCGGACGGGGGCTCCTCTCTGGGTGCAGTACCCCCCACCCGAGGGCCTCCGGCATGAGAAGTAGGCCTGAGGCTGCCGTCCTGAGACTGGCCCGTGTGCAAGGTCAGCGCTCCCCTGGGGGTGCCTGGGACCAGGATTGCGGGTGCCCCCACCTCTCCTGAACCAGTGAGAACGGCTCACTGGCCGGCGCGGAGCACCGTGCTTTATGCTGAATGCCTGCTTTCCTGCTGGTCCATGCCAGCAGAGGCCTATGGCAACAGCTCCCAGTACAGGCCCCAGGCTTGGCGTTTCTTGTTGGTTGTGTTTTGGTTTTGGCTGAGCTGGGTCTTGCAGCACAGGGGCTTGGTCGCCCCAGGACACGAGAGGTCTTGCTTACCCAACCAGGGATCGACCCGTGTCCCCTGCCCTGGAAGGGGACCTCCAGGGATGTCCCGGGTGTGGCCTTTCTCACAAGCTTCAGGGAGACCCGGCCAACTCGTGGCTCGGGAGTTAAGCATTTCCGGCGACTCCACAGGGGCAGGACTCTTGGCAGTGTGTGCCGGGGTCCCTCTGGGCCTTTTTCCTTGGCCCGTGCACCCCACACATGTGCACTGGGAGGAGTTGCGGCCGTTGTGCTGGAGTCCCAGAACCTGGGGGCGGTCCTGGGTCCCCAACACAGTCGGGCGGGAAAACAAACACGGGACTTGTGTTCAAAGATGACGGTCTGGTCGTCGAGCAAACATTCATCGTGCAGGCCACACAGACGCACATGGGGGCTCACCACGACCTGGGCAGCCCTGAGGTCAGAGCCCAGAACAGGGCCTGACCCGGGGACACACAGAACGGGAGGCCGGGGAGACGCAGAGAGCAGGGAGCCACGGGGACGCGGGCTCACGCCAGGCGGGGAGCAAAGGCCAGGGTGGCAGGAGGGGCGCCGAGGAAGCTGCGCTTGATGGGAGAAGACCACCCCAAGGTGGGAAGGCCACGTGGGGAGCCAAGGGTGAGACCCCAGCAAAGCTACAGGACGACGCGAACGGCACAGAAAGGGGAGCCACCGCAGTCACGAGCTCTGCACTTGGAAAAGGTGACTCTGGCTGCCGAGGTGAGCCTAACAGAGGAGGCCAGAGAGGACGCGAGGCGTCGGTCACCTGCCCGAAGACCCTGGGCCCAGTGAAGATGAAAGCACCCTGCTGGAGACGAAGTCAACCCAGACTGTCCAGACCATGTGCATCCAGCAAGCTGCACTGGCTGGCTTTGTGAACTTGAACGGAGGCCTTCTCACTTGCTATTAGTTTGTTCATTTCACGTGTCTGGCTGGCACTGCGGGCAGTGGAACTCACTCTGAACCCTGAGCATGTCATCCATCGCATCAGCTGTCCCTCCATGCTGAGAGGCAGTGGTTACACACACACTCTCCACGTCCTCATCACGGTCTCTGGGGAGAGGGGAGGAGGAGGACAGAGCCCCACGGCATGCTGCTCGGGGGGAAAGACAGTGGAAGGGTGAGTCGCTCAGTCGTGCCCGACTCTTCACGGCCCCATGAACTTCAGCCCACCAGGCTCTCCTGTCCATGGGACTTCCCAGGCAAGGATATTGGAGTGGGTCGCCATTCCCTTCTCCAGAGGATCTTCCCGACCCAGGGATCGAACCTGGCTCTCCTCCACTGCAGGCAGATTCTTTACCAACTGAGCTACCTGGGAAGCCCTTCTCGCAGGAGGGTGCTGCAAAAATTTAGCAGGCCAACCGTTTTCCCACCAGCGAGCCTAATTTCTTTGATCTTTTATTTCCTCATCTGTCACATGGAGACAGGCTGGCTCCTTCACAAGGCACTGGGGGCGTCCACACAAAGTGTGAGCCCTTCTGCCCACCCATTCCACAGGTTCAGGGGGCCATCAGTCACGGGACGGGGTGAGGGCGGAAGGCCCCCCCAGCCCTGGCAGAGCGGCGTGGGGCTCCCCTGTAAACTGCTCAGAAAACGGGGACAAGCTGAACGCCTGTGCTGGGACACAGGCCGGCCAGCCACAGCCTCTGAAGGGAGTCCCGGTCAGTTACGGGCCTGAGCTGCGAGGAGCAGCCACTAACGAATGGGAGGGTGGGGAGGGGAGAGGCCGCCAACCAGCTAGAGTGAAAACAGACAGCAGCAAGAGAGGCCCCCTGAGGGAAAGGGGCCCCGGAACTGGGCGGCTCCAAGGAGACGACATTCCGGAAGCCGCAAAGCCATGGAGGTGCCGAGAAGACCGCTGGCTGTCCAGGGTTCCGGGAGAGGGAAGGATGAACGGGGCGGGGGGGGGGGGGTTTCAGAGCAGTGAACTACTCCAGACGATGCCGTAATGGTGGATGTATGTCCTGGTGGTGGTGGTTTAGCCACTAAGTCCTGCCCACCTCCTCGTGACCCCAGGGACTGTAGCCCACCAGGCTCCTCAGTCCATGGGACTTTCCAGACAAGAGCGCTGGAGTGGGTTGCCAGTTCCTTCTCCAGGGGATCTTCCCGACCCAGCGACTGAACTCAGGTCTGCATTGCAGGCGGTGTCCTGCAGTTTAGGTGGATTCTTTACAGACTGAGCCAGTAGGGAAGCCCCTTAAGTCCTTATACATTTGGCCAAACCCACAGAATGTACAGCACAAAGAGGGAACCCCAGTGTCAACCGTGGACTTTAGTTAATAGCAATGTACCAACTGCAGCTCATCAGTTATAACAAATGCACCACACTAAAGCAAGACATTAACAACAGGAGCAAGTGTGTGTCTGTGTGCCGGTGGCAACAGAGTATATCAAACTGTACTTTCTGCTCAATATGTCTATAAACAGTTCTCCATAACTTAAAAAGTATGCAATGCATCCAAAAGAAGGTAGGAAAAAGGGAGGAAGCAATGTGAAATGAATAGAAAATAAACAGCAAAATGGCAGCCTAAACTCCAGCCATATAAATAATTCCATGAATGTACATGAACTAAACACACATTAAAAGGATAAGGAAGCAAAATCCAACTGTAAGCAAATATCCACAAGAAACGCACTTCAAATAAGACAGTACAGATTAAAAGCAAAGAGATGGAAAACGATACACCAAGGAAATACTAATCCTAAGGAAGACAGGATCCCTATTTTAATATCAGATGAACTGGACCTAAGACAGAAGAAATACCAGAAAAACAGGAGTATTTCATAACAAAAAACACACAGACTCACCAAGAAAGCAAAATCATCCCACATATATATGTAGCTAACAGTGTCTGCTCTCATCACTTCCGTTCAACATCGTACTTGAGGCCCTTGACAATGCAATAAGGCAAGACGAGTAAATAAAAGCCACACATATGAATAGGAAGAGGTGAAATTCTGTTTATCTGCAGGCGGAACCCTTGTGCCCTTAAAAAATCCTAAGGCATCCACCAAAATGCTCCTGGAACTAATAAGTAAATTTAGCAAGATCACCAGAAGCAAGGTATGGTATATTACATTTTCCAAAAGTGGCCGCAACAGTATCTCTTATCCCAAATGTTCTTTTATGATGTGATCAGGCCACTCCTGCATCAAGAGATGAAGTCCAATTTCCCTCTCTTTGAATCTGGGTAGCTTGTGCAACTTACACCGTGCTTTCTGGAAGTCTTACTGGGAGCCTTGAACCATCACGTCAGAAGTTTGACTTTCCCAAGGCCACCGTGCCGTGAGGATGTTAAGCCACGCAGGGAGGCCACAGTGGGCAGCTCAACTACAGTCTCGGTCCTGGGGTCACCCAGGCCTGGGCACCACACACGTGAAAGAGTGAGGCTGCAGCTGATTCCAGGCCCAGGCAACAACCTGGGCCAGCCTGCGAGTCATCGCACGGGCGCCAGGCGGCGAGGTGCAGAGAGCAGGCCGAGGTGCACGCTGACTGCAGCCCTGACCCACAGACTCCGCGAGTGAGGCGAGACACATGCTTCAGTCAGCAAGCTTCGGAGGAACTGTTACACAACAGGAACTGGAAATCTGTCAGTTTACAAAACGCAATTGTATCTGTATAAACCATCAATAAAAATTTTAAGAAATTTACAAAGAAAGCTATACTATTTAAAGGACTGTTAAAAAAAACAACCTACCTAGAAATAAATTTATGAAAAATTTTAAAAGCCCATACACTGAAAAGTACAAAATGTTTATGAGGATAAGTTAAAACACATTAAAATAAATTTTAAAATATGCCATGCTTACGGGCTAGAATAAATCAACATTGCTAATACTGTTAATTCTGGGAAAACTAACACACAGATTCAAAATATAATCCCATTCAAAAATCCCAGGCCCTAAGACTTTTTCCAAGGCTTTTTTTTTTTGGTAGGAAATGGCTAATGACAAACTTTCCATAAAAATTCAAAGAACTAAAAATACTCAAGACAATTTTTTTTAAAAAGCACACACTAGGAAGACTTACCCTACCAACGCCAAGAAAAGCCACAGAGGTTCAGGCAGCTGCACTGGCATTAACACTCCATTACCAGATCAACAAAACATGATCGAGTGTCCAAAAACAGACCTACACTTAAACAGTCACTTGCTTTTCAGAAAAGGTGCCAAAGCAGTGTGTTCTGGGAACAAAACAAAACTGTTCTTAAGAAATGGAGCTGTTATTAACTAGGACACCTACGTTTAAAAAATGAGCTATGATGCCTTCCTCACACCATACAGAAAAATTAAGTCAAGCTCGAGGACAGACCTAAAAGTAAAAGCTAAAATTACAGTGTCCAAAAAAAATTTTTTTTTAATTATAGTTTCTAGCAGAAAAACACAGGAGAATATCCTGGCATGCTAGGGGTAGGAAAAGGAGTTTCAGTTAGGACACAGAAAATTATTACCACAAAAAATAATAATAATAAATTAGAAGTCCTCAAAATTAAAATTCTCTACTAGCAGCAGAAGACATTGCTGAAAAATAAATTGACAAGCCACGGTCTTGGGAAAAGTATTGCCATCCCCTCTCTCCATATGTAGAGATGGAGACGCTGTACAGTCAGGCCAGCCAAGGTGGCCACTCGCCTGCCCTCTGTCCACCCCTACCTGGCCAGTGCCTGCTTCACCCACGCCTGGCACTGCTGGCCGACCTTCCTTCCTATGTACTAGCCCCAAGCTCCGGCCAGTGACTGTTCTTATCAAAGGGGCGGTGAGGGGCCTGCCCCTCAGCAGGTTTCCCGGGTAACTAACGAGCCAACCTGACTTTGTTGTTTAGTCGCTAAACTGTGTCCAACTCTTTGTGACCCCGTGGACTACAGCACACCAGGCTCCCTTGTCCTTCACTATCTCCCAGACTTTGCTCAAATTCATGGCTATTGAGTCGGTGATGCCATCCCACCATTTCATCCTCTGCTGCCCTCTTCTTCTCCTGCCCTCAATCTTTCCCAGCATCAGGGTCTTTTCCAATGAGTGGTGTTGGAGAAGGCTCTTGAGAGTCCCCTGGATGGCAAGGAGATCCAACCAGTCCATCTTAAAGGAAATCAGTCCTGAAGAGTAATTGGAAGGACTGACACTGAAGCTGAAGCTCCAATACTTTGGCCACCTGATGGGAAGAGCTGACTCACTGGAAAAGCCCCTGATGCTGGGGAAGACAGAAGGCAGGAGGAGAAGGGGATGACAGAGGATGAGATGGTTGGATGGCATCACTAACTTGATGGACATGAGTTTGAGCAAGCTCCAGGAGATGGTGAAGGACAGGGGAGCCTGGCATGCTGCAGTCCATGGGGTGGCAAAGAGTCGAACACAGCTAAGCAACTGACAACAACAGCTCTTCGCATCAGGTGGCCAAAGTTGATCACAGCCTTATCTTGGCGAAGGGCTTGCCTGACTCAATGAAGCTATGAGGTATGCCGTGCAGGGCCACCCCAGATGGATGGGTCACAGTTAGCAGTTCTGACAAAACACGGTCCCCTGGAGAAAGACATGGCGAACCACTACAGTATTCTTGCCAGAAGAGCTCCGTGAACAGCAATCTAATTCCCTCTTTAGTGGCAAACTCCCTTTCCTCTGGGAACAAAGGCTGCCTCCACGTCCTGCCCATCATCCACGGAGGTCACTCCAGGACCTTGTTTCAGACATGTAAGGCCCCCCATCCATTAAACCATTGATGTCTCTGTCACCGACTGGGCTTCTCTTTGGTCTTGAAGCTGGGGAAACACGGGGCCTTGTAGGCCTGCGGGGTGCAGCCCAACATTATAGATAAATACACACTCACACAGAGGACTGCTCTCCAGCGTAAGTAAAAGCAGGGACACGCAAAGCTGGTGAGCGTGTGGAGCAGCCAGAGCTTATTTCTGATGAGTGTGCGAAGTAGCATAACCAAGCCGGGGGAAGGGTCTGGATGTTTTTCATAAAACTAAGTATACCTCTACGCCATGACCCAGAGAGTTCACTCCTAGGAACTGACCCAAGGGAAACAAAGTGCACACCCACCAGAGGATGTGTACACGCGCGTTCGAGGAAATTCCTTTCCTAAGAGACAAAGAGAAGAAACAGCCTCGGCTTCCAGCAACTGCAAGATGTTTCGACAAACTGATACACTCACAGGGTGCAGTGCTGCTTCGTGGTTAAAAGGAATGAACCATTCATCCGCAACAACATGCATTTCACTGTTTTCGATGCTACTGTAGATGAATTTATTTTTTAATCCTCATTTTTAAATTGGCACGCAATAATTCATTCTTAATGAATCTCCTGCTGCAGCTCAGTAGCCCACACATTCTTGTCTATTCAATAAGCCTTTCTAAAACGTTGCCAGGAGTCCTCACTCTTCTCGACTACAGCTCTCAGATCACATCTCCGAGCCTGATGCATCCGGATAGGAGACAGCAGAGCCTCACGTGGACCAGACTCTGGGGCCATTCGCCGTCCACTCACGGGCGGGGTGCAGGCCCGGCTCTCAGCCCCACTCCTGCCGCTCTGCTGCCCTTTCCAGGCGGAGACGCCTGATGTGAACATCAGAAGCCAAGTGGGGGCCACGTGGGTGTCCTCTCCACCACCCTCCCATGCAGCGGGCTGGTCCTTTGTTCTCTGTCCTTGGAGCCTGGCGGGGAGTGAAAACGGATCAAGGTCCTGGCTCCTTCTGAGGGTCCTCGGGCCTCTCTCCCTCTTGGAACAGAACCTCTCGAGGGGCTGCCAGGCTCTGCGTCCTGGGGTGGGCCGTGCCTATTCTCTCCCTGGCTAACTCACCGCAGCGAGCACACCACCCACCCCCCCCCGTCCCCTCCAGTCCCCGGACACAGGCCTGGTCATCCCTTTGCCAGTCACTACAGCTGCCGGCCTTTTCTCTGACAAGTAAGCTCCAGATAAAACAGTTACTTTCACCAACATTCCCATCACTTCCACGCCAGCAACCAGGTCTTAGAATTGAGTGATTCTTCCCCAAGGAAAGAAAATGTAAATGACTAATTATAAAAGGCAACTGTTCCTTTCTACTCCAAGAGGCCGTCCTGCTAAGTAATGAATCTGAGAGTAATGGTCTGACTGCAGGGCGGGCAGGTACGGAAGCCGTAATTCAGGAGGTGAGAGCTCCCGGCAGCCCTGGCGTGCGGTGTTACTGAAATGAGGAGTCTGGCGAAGGCCCAAGAACAATCCCCGAGCAGGCCAGGACGGGCGCGGCCGGCCCGGGCTGGGGACCCGACCTGCTGCACCCCGGGACCGGCAGGCAGGGCTGCTGCATGGGCCCTCCGGCAGCTTCCTCCCAGGAAGTGCAGGGGAACACCCCTTGTTCACCTCAAAACTCATGGACTGCGTCCTGTCATCCTATCCTAAGGCAGTCCTTCATAGAGAGACAGCCATCAGCAGGACCGGCTCAGACCGCTGTCAGTGAGCTAGCCGAAAACCATCCCCTAGGCAGCGTCACAAGGACACAACCCCTGAAACCACTGGAAGAAATAATGGCCCTTTTTTTTTTTCCTGCCTCATGGCATCTTAACTTCCCAACAGAGGGCCCTCGGCAGTGAGAGCCTGGAGTCCTAACCACTGGACCGCCAGGGAATTCCCCTACCAAATTATTTTTAGAAGTTAGATCTCAGAAGGCTTCCCTGATGGCTGAGCCGTGAGGAATCCACCTGCCAAGGCAAGAGGGACGGGTTCAGTCCCTGATGCGGGAAGACCCCAGTGCTGGGGCTTAGGAGCGGCCGAGCCTGCACCACGACTGCTGGACGGTGCGCTCTGGAGTCGCGGAGCGGCCGCTGCTGGGCCCACGGGTCCCGACGACCGAGGCCCTCGCACCCGCGGGCCTGCGCTCCACAACACGGGGAGGCCACCGCAACGAGAAGCCGCAGCTAGAGAGTGGCCCCACTCACTGCGACTACAGAAAAGAAAGCCCGGGCAGCAGCAGAGAGACCCAGCAGAGTCAAAAACAAATACGTGTAAAAATAAAATAAAGTTGCAAATTCAGGTTTACAAAAGGTACATCTCTGGCTGCAAACGCGACACGGGGCCTGAGGAGCGCTGACCTCGGGTGAGACCCGAGTGTGGCCCTGTTGTGCCAACGGGATGGGAAACCCCAGGCCAGGCCACCCACCCCGCACTCCCGACGTTCCAGACGGGCAACAGCAACTCACGGCGCCGGGGAACAAGGGGCAGGACCCGGGCAGAGAGACCCACTGCTCCGGGACCCCGAGCCCCCGGGCCCCGGGCACAGCTCCCTGGGGCCCAGCCCGGCCGACACCCACCCGTGAGGCACTGGCTCCGTCCTGTGCTTCCCCTGTGTGAGCTCACCTGGGGGTGTCTCCGAGAGAGCACCCTCCCCGCAGGCGGTGGCCCCCACGGTGCTCAGCCAACTGCCGGGCTTCCCGGGGCCCTTTCCATCGGCCAGTGAGGCCCAGACGGCACCCATGGGGACACCGAGGGACCGTGTGCCGCCCTGCTGGCGTGGTGAGGCTCTGCCCCCAGGGCTGGCAGGGAAAAGCGCTGGCACGCGGCGTGGGCAGGGCGGCCCCACCAACTATCCCATTAATGCCATGCCTTCGTGAGAAAGGCATTTCCTTAGAGGATGTTGCGGGCGACAGGAACAGGTTCTAATCTCACGACCAGTACTGTGTCAAATCTCGACCCCTAATAAACAGCTTTTCAATATTATCTGGGAAGAATGGGAAGAACACGTAAAACTATGGAATGCGTGCGAGCTTAGTCACTCAGTCGTGTCCGACTCTCTGCGACTCCACCGACTGTAGCCCACCAGGCTCCTCCGTCCATGGGATTCTCCAGGCAAGAACACTGGAGTGGGCTGCCGTTTCCTCCTCCAGGGGATCTTCCTGACCCAGGGATCGGACCCGCATCTCTTGTCCGTCTCCTGCATCGGCAAGCAGGCTCTTTGCCACTAGCGACACCTGGGAAAAAGGCCCTCGAGACATGCATCCAAAATGCTAAACTTCCAGAAAAGCGGCTGGTGCAACTCTTTGAGCTGAGAGCAGTAATGGATATGTTTTTTCAAGAAACTATCATTGACATTTGACAGAATGACCGACAGGCAAACTCATTATTCAGACTCGGGTATCGGGCAGACATTTCCTCAAAAGTGAACAAAGTCAGCCCGTCACTTCAAAGGAAGCAATTCACAGCATTTGTTGCCAATAATATTTGAGCTTTGAAGCCAAACTTCAAATTTTGGAGAACTTTGACCCACCACTCTGAGCATGACAGTTCTTTATGAGGTGGTGGTAAAAAGGTGATTAAAAAAAAAAACTTTTTTTTTTTTTTTGCTGTGGACCATTTTTAAAGTCTTTATTGAACTTGCTACAATACTGCTTCTGTTTTATGTTTCAGTGTTTTGGCTTGAGGCATGTGGGATCTTACCTCCCAGACCAGGGATTGAACTGGCGCCCTCTACTCTGGGAGGCAGAAATCTTTCACTTTGGGAGGTGAAATCTTAACTGCTGGACCACCAGGGAAGTCCCAAAGGTGAGTCTCTGATACGACTCAATGAAACGTGATGTTCAGAATATCAGCATACCTCAGGCATCCCCTATGCGCCAATGACCAATGTCTGAGGTTACAGAACCACACGTGTAAAAGCTCCGTTCCGAGCACAAGATGGGCCAATGGCTTTCACTGTGACTGGGCACAAAGGTTCACTAACACGGCTTCACAGTCACACTGCAAGTGACCTTTAATAGTCCTCTTTATTATTTCTCAACTAAAAATTTCAGAACACAATTTTTACTATAACCAGAAGCTACCATCTCTTAGGACGTGGTACAGTATTAAAGGGAAAGCATCCGGTCACCCAGAAGGCTATTACGGTACTTCTCCCTTCTCCAACTGCACACCGACGAGAGTCTGGGTTTTCATCATGTTCTCCAACAGCAACAAAAGTACATATTACAACAGGCTGACTGCAGAAACACAGATGAGAATTCAGCTGTCTTCCATCAAGGCAAGTAAAAGTAAAACCATGACTCTCTTCTCATTAAACATTTTTGTTTTGGTAAATACTCATTTATCTTAAAAGTGTTTTACTTACAATAGCATAGAACGGATTTCTCGTTGCTAAAGTAAATCACTAAATGGTTTTGCATCATCTGGTGGAGCTCTAACTGGCAAGTACTGGTAGAATCAGCCCCACTAGTAAGAGCTCCTTGACTCTCACTATTAGGAACGGCAGGCGGCCCTGAGAAGCGGAGAGGAGGCCTCGCTGCAGAGCCGCTGTACTGGTCTGGACGGCACCTGGATTCCCGGGGGCGGCTCTTCACCTGATCTTTACACCTCGCCGGGCACTGACGCCTGGCCTGCGGGCACCAGCGCGTCTGATGACCCCTCTGCAGTTCCCTGTTGGCTTCCCTCCCGTCCCCCGACTCCCCTAGGCGGTCCCTGCTCACTTTGGGGAGCCACACCGAGCACCGGGCGTTTGTGGAGGAGGGGCGGAGGCTTGCCCTTTGCTGGTCCGCACGGTGCCGGGCCCAGGGCCTCTTCCCCCAGCTCCCCACCACCGTGAACCAGCGGGGGAGGGACGCACGTCACCCTGCGCCGGGCCTGCAGGTGCCAGGCGCCCCCACGCTCTGGCCCCATGCGGCAGCGTCTCACATCCAGGCCCCTGGGGGGGCCGGAAACACAGCTTCTCCATCCAGGCTATTGGAGGGCAAGAGTATGAACACATGTGCGCTGTTCTGCAGAACTTCCCCCAGCAAAACGGAACTCACCGCCACTTATTTCAGCTGGGGAAGGCCGTCCAGTGTACTCGCTGGGGTCCCCTCTTCCCCATCACCCCACCAGCCACACAACGCCCTGGCCTTCCCTGCAAGGAGACTCTGATGCCCTCGCTGAAGCCTCTGGCAATGGGGTGGACCGCCATCCCACGACATAAAACTGAACTTCATCAAGTACAGGAAAAACGCATGAAGACCAGGCTGAGGGCTGTACTCAACAAAACCAAAAATGAGTTTTCTCAATGGTTCTCAACCAGGGACCGATGTGATGAAAAGGGTGCTTGAGGAAGGCGCCCAAGAAGTTCCGAGAGGCGTGGAGAGGACAGAAGTGTGGCCAGGAGAAGGCACATGAGCTAAGATGCAAAAGCAGCCAGGCCCCAGGGGCGCTGCCTTCCTAGTCCATGTTTCCTCTTAATCGTAAGAGGATAGCCTCTTAAGCACCATAGCCTCATGGTGTGTGGTCAGAGGCTAAGTTGCAACTTCACGAACTATAGCCTGCCAGGCTCCTTTGTCCATGGGATTTTCCAGGCAAGACTACTGCAGCAAGTTGCCACTTCCTTCTCAAGGGGATCTTCCAGACCCAGGGATCGAACCTGTGTCTCCTGCATTGGCAGGCAGATTCTTTCCCACTGTTCCACCTGGGAAACCCTCACAGCCGCACATCAACCAGTGATAGACGGCGGCAGCCCTTGTGCACAATGAGAAGCACCCCGGGGAGCCGCACGGGGTCCCCAGGGACGACCTCATCTAAGGGAATTACAGAAGAGCCCCCAAAACCCCCAGGTGCCCGTAGCGGGCCCCCTGAATCCTTGTGCATCAGAGGATCACGTGGAATCAATCATAACCACGTGACAGAAAGACGGATGGCTGCTGCCGGCCTAGCGTCTGTTGTACAAACACACACACATACGCGTGCGCACGCGCGCCAGAGAAACATTATGCCTTCCACGCAGCACCCTTGTCAAGAAACCCTTTCATCAGACAAGAAATCTCGGGTGAAAAATGAAAAGCCAGCATAGATTTCACTGTACAGCTGATTTTATTTACAAATAGAAGCCAGATAATCTTGTATTTAAATGGCAGAAGTTCCATCACTCATGATCAGAGAAGTGACATTTGAAATTTATAAAGTTTCACACTATGATTCAATCTCTTTTCCAAGGAGGAAAAGAGTCTGAAGTTTGGGAAGAAAGACTAAAAAATACGAGAACAGTATCAGAGTGGGGAAATGATGGATCGATGCTGGGCTGAAATACGTCTCCAGCAGGCACATTTCTCTTTACAAGACACAAAATGCGTCACCAGGCGGCCTGATGGGCTCTCAGATACGAGGTTCCTGTTGTTCAACTCCAGGAAGGGCTTCTGCTTTCTCTGTCAATTCCTAAGTTAACAAGGGGAAAGGGGATCCACACAGTTTTCTTCAAGAGAATCGTCATAGCTGATTTATGCGAATTAAACCCAAGGGCCTCAATCTTTTGTTGCCTGTTGTTCAGTCGCTGAGCTGTGTTCGACTCTTTGCAACCCCATGGACTGCAGCACGCCAGGCCTCCCAGTCCTTCACTGTCTCCCGGAGCTTGCTCACATTCATGTCCATTGAGTCGGTGATGCCATCCAACCATCTCATCCTCTGTTGCCCCCTTCTCCTCTTGCCCTCAATCTTTCCCAGCATCGGGTCTTTTCCAATGAGTCAGCTCTTGGCCTCAGTCTTTGGACGACATCTTAGAAAAGCCTCACTTGGACCACCTCAAATCAAGCAGCTGAGCTGAGGCCTCTCCAGCCGGTGGCGTCAGAACACTTTCTGTGACAACAGCTCCAGAAAAGCCGAGGCTTGCGGGGGACGCTGGTGACAAGCACATCGCCACGCCCTGTCCTCTCGCTCCTGGCAGAAGGACCCCGCTCTACCTGGGACAGAGGGGTCCCGGCGGAACCCAAGCCCCCTGCACAGCCTCCGGCCTGGGGCGGCTATCTGTGCAGCAGACCGTTCTGGAGTGAGTGACCAGAACGAGTCTCAGATCAAAGCCCTGCCCCAGGCTTTCCCCTCCAGGCTTCATTCTGCCCCCGTGCGTGTCCCCGGAGCGGTGTTACGCTGGGTGACCCGGTGCTCACACAACCCCACTCCATCCCAGAGTGGGCACAGCCCTGGGCACCAGGCGGGCATCTGAGAAAGCCGTGTGGGCACCGGCTGAGCCAAATGGGGCTTGCAGCTGGCTCAGAGGCCGGCCAGCTTCCCCGGCCACCTCCTGCCGCACACAAGGCCCCAGCCCACCTTCTGCCCCTGACCTGCCAACTGCGTCCTCCCCAGGCACCTGTGGAAGAGCCTCCCGGCTGATACATGGGGGCGGAGGATTCCATCCAACTGCCAGGCCCTGGGGGACTGGCTCCTCTGGGAAAATCCCAGTCAGTGGCCCAGCTGACCGCGGGTCTAGCAGAACCCCACGCACAGGGGTCCCACGCATGCGGGCAGGATGCCCTGAGGCTCTCAGCGCCCTCCGGGGCCCGGCGCCACATCCTGGAATGCCAAGGTCCCTGAGCTGAGGATGGCAGGGCAGTGGGGCCAGCCACCCACATGCCCCATGTCACTCTAAATCCAATGCCCTTTAGCGGCAGGTTCCTCTGCACTCACTTCTGTGGACAGTGAAACGGCTTGCCGCGACAGGCTGCGCCAGGGGCAGAAGCACACAGTCACGGCTGCAGCAGAGAGGGAGGTGGGCCTAGCGGGGACCCGGCTCTGCAGGGGAGGGGTCCCCCCGAGCCTGCACCGTGCCCCCCACAGGCTCCAGGGGCCCGTGTGCCCCCAGACAGACACACGTGTGCCCAGCAGCAGAGCGGGAGCTTCAGAAGGCTTGCGAGGCGGAGGCGGGGGGCGGGCGGGGCCCGGGCGGGCTCACCTGGATGCCGTCCAGCAGCCGGCTCATGCACCAGTATGTGTCGGCCTCCACGTTGCGCAGCGCGTCCTCGGGCACCCGGGAGATGTCGGCGGAGTCTGCGTCCTCGTCGTCTGCGGGGCAGCGGGGAGGAGACAGGGAGCCGTCAGGTCTCAGAGGATGTGCGTTCCGCTCGCAGGAATGCCACCCCCCCAGGACCCCCCTCCCTCCCACTTCTCTTGCTCTAACTGGACGACCACCTCATCACTTGAGGGGCCGCAATTTTAATACCTAATTAGTTGCAGGTAATTAATACTCTGAATCCTCTCCAATTAATTAACATAATTAATATATTGTAAATTGTTGCTTCTTGGGCATTTCACATCCTAAGAAGAGGGGACCTAAAATATATTACGTATTCCTAACCAAGATCAGAGTTTTTCCAAAAAATTTTTTACAAATTCTGCTTCTAATGTATTCACAAATTCACTCAGTAATAAGCCTTCTAAAAACCTGCTTCCAAGGTGAGAGTTCCCAAAACCACACTGGATAAATACTGCTATGCTGTGAGCAAACACCAAGACAGCAAAAACACATGTGTTTGAAAGGAAGAACAGGCAATGGCGCTCTAAGTAATTTCTTCCTTCAAGTACAAAAATCTAATGAGAAAACATAACGTAAAAGTTTCAAAATGCAAAACAGATGCCTCATTGGAATGGCTTATCAGAAATTTGAAAAAACTGATTTTCGATCCTTAGAAAAATTGCCATCATCCAGCATAACACTCATAAATGTTTAAAAAATTGTGTCTCCTATTTCTCAAATTTTATTTACTTTTGTTGTATTTTGCAAATGTGCATGCATCCTTGCAATGAAAATGTTCTTTAAGAAAAGAAACACTTCAGCCTGGAATATATTCAGAAAGTTTTAAGAGGGTAAAAATGACAATGCCTATAATAATGATAACTGCTAACATGTATTGAGTGATTATTATATATGCCAGGCACTCTGTCATGTTTTAGACGCATTGACTCTGTTATAGCCACCACTGCACCCCTGGGAAAATGGGGGGCAGAGAGGCAACAAGCAGCCTGGGAATGGCGGGGTCACAGCGTGGACCCGTGTCTGTCCCCAAGCCTGGGCCAGGCCTCTGCACTCAGGCACGCCTCGCACCTGCCGGCCGGACTCCTATCCCGTGCGAGGCTGGGGGAGCCGTCGTGGACACCCTCCACTCTGTTCTCTGTTCACAGCAGAAGAAAGTAAGAACAGGGCGGGCATTTCCAGGCCAGCATCCCTCAGGCGAGCCAACTGGCTGGGGCCTCAGGAGCCCAGACAGGCTGCCACGGCCCCGACACACGCGCGCCCCTCGGGGCACAGCCTCACGGCCGTGGACGCCACACAGCAGCTCTGGCTCCAAGTCCCTGCAGCCCCCTGGGAGCGCGTGTGTCCTTCAGCGCTCTCACCCGCTCCTTCATCTGCTCCCTCACTCACTCAACAAGCCTTTGTCAGTTTGGTCTGGAGGGTTCTTTTACTGAGATATAATTCAATTCAAGTGTACAATTCAGTGGGTCTTAGGATCTTCAGGGCGTGAGGTAGCCATTGCCACTATCTAACTCCAGAACGTTTTCATCAGCCCCAAAACACCCTGAGCCCAGCAGCAGCCCCTCCCAGCCCTGGGGCCCCAGGCAGCGTCCCGCCTGCCCCACGGACGTGCCTGTGTGGCCCTCTCAGATCAGGGGACGCAGGCCACACAGCCTGTCCTATCTGGTTGTCCTCACTGCACACGAGGCTTCCAGGAGTGACTGAGTCTTCCCTCCTTTCTGCGGCAGCATGCCTCCCACCGCATGGACCTCCCACACACATGGCCACGCCGTGTGTATCACCCCTCCTCGGGGGCCACTCCCAGCGCCCCTACACTCCAGACCCCTGGGCGCAAAGGTGACGAAGAACCAACGCCCCCGAGGAGCTGGCGGATCAAAGGGGGAAACAACTTAGAAAATGGGAAACGGCTGACGGGGCGGAGTGTCTGTTTACAGCCAGGCCCTGGCAGGCAGACCCACGCGGCCCGCCCTCCCCTCCAAGGAGGGACTGGGGTGAAGCGTGCTCCGAGGCCGGCTCTGGGATCCACCCAGCCCAAGGTGCCCATGAACCTGCCCCCCGGGGGCTGCGGGCCTCCCTCTGCCCCCGGGCCAGCCCAGCCAAGCACCTGGCCTTGGAAATCTGTCCGGGCGGCCCGCGTGCCCACGGGCCCCGATCACCCGGGGAACGGAGCCGGCCTGACTCCGCACATGGTGTCGGACAGGTGGGAAGCCGCGGGCACCGGCCCCACCCAGCATGACGCCCTTCCTACTGCAAGACCGAGTTCACAGGCGGGAGTGGAAGTGGCCTCCTCGGGGCCGAGACTTCCTTGCTGGGAAAACTTCCCCTGAACCAGAGCAGAGCTGACCGCTTTCCAGCCTCAGGGCACCGCGTCCACAACAACCCAAAGGCTCCTTGGGGGTGTCTTTCCTCCACATCCTCGCTTTTGAGGGTCTTCAGGACATTGACCTACGGAGCCTTAGCCCCTCTCCGGGTCACAGAGGAGGCAGGGCCGCCCTGGGCCAGGACGGCGGGGAGAGGGCGGCTGCGGGGGGCAGGCGCGAGCCTCGGCAATTTTTCTTGGTCTGTTTAGCGGGTTTATTATGTGATCCCAGGAAATGTTGGAGGCCTTTTCCAGGTGTCACTCCCCGCAACAGGCCATCTGTTCCTCTCCGACGTAACGAAGCATTGGCATTTAATTCAGGCAGCCCCCACGCCGATCTGTCTTCTGCAGGTCGAGAGAATCGGAACGACCCCTGCTGTCAGAATGAGATAAATACCCCTGCCAAGAGGAGCGCTGGGAACAGTGCAGAACCGTCCAGAAGCCCGGGGCTGGGACTGCAGTCAGAGTCGAGGGATAGAGCAGGACGCCCGGCGGCTGCCCCGGTGAGGGGCACAGGTGACAGACCGCTGGCGGTGCCGGCGGGCGCGGCTGGACCAGACACCAACAGAAAAGCAGGCGCTGCAAGGTTCTGTCTGAAACAGGCCGCGCACTGAGCCCCGGCGAGTTCACGCCGCGGGGCGGGCGCCAGCTCCCGGGGTCAAGACCCCCTGACCCCCAGGGTGTGCACCTGCCCCCTTACGGTCCACGGGCAGGGGGGCAGGGGGGGCAAGGGGTCTGCGCCTCAGGTCAGCGGGACTCGGTGACGGCAGAGGCCAAGGCCAAAGAGGCGGGACACGGAGGTGAGGCGTCCCGGCCACCGGCCCAGGTTCGGGGCAGAAACAGGACCCAAAGGGCAAAGCTGATGAACTCACAGGAACAGGACAGCAGACGGACCCGACCGTCAAGGACGGACGTGCGGCCTGCCTAGCTACATGGCAGCGGGTGCGTCCAAGCAGCAGCTCTGGGTGCCGCCCCGGGACCTGGGCCGTGTGGACATCCTGACCCGACCTGTGAAGACGCTGCAGGCGAGGGGAGTGAGAGACTCGGGGTCCCCAGGATGGAGGGGGCCCCCACACAGCCTCCCCAGTTCCAGGCATGGCTGACCCCACCCACCACCCCAGGGAGCCAGAACACTCAGGGCCATGGTGGACCCTGTAAAAGAGCATTTATGACAAACACGCTACTTAAAGTGACAGAATGTAAACCAAACCGGTTCATCGAAACCCGGACTCGATTCCGCGTGAGCAACGCCGGCGTGAGCAACGCCGTCTCGAGCAACGCCGTCTCGAAGCTGCACCCAGCCCTCCTCCCCAGCTTGTCCACACACCTCGCTTCGGGGCCGGGCCTGTACCCCGGGGACACCAAGCTGGGGCAAGATCTCTAACCCCATGGGGCCCTCAGAGTGCCGGGGGGCAAGCGCACAGCTAACCCCAGGGAGGCGACAAAGACGCTGACTGCCACAGTCCCGGGCAGAAGACCCGCAGTCCCAAGTGGACCACAAGTGAACGCGAAGGCGCAGAACAGTAAAGACAGACACTTAATTAAAAACAATCTCACTTGCCTCCATAGATCACAGAAAAGCTTTCGGGGATGGTTTGCATAAATTCTTTGAAAATGCTGTCTTGCCATATGATTGTTTAAAAAACAATTTGAAAAACAACCCCACTCTTTATCAACAGCTCCATTTATACGGAGAACTCCAGAACTGCAGGTCAGACAGGACACGAGAACACGGCTGAGACGGCGCCGTAGACTCCGGGAGGCCCCGCGTGTGACTGGTGGGGCAGGAAACCACCACCCTGTTTTCCAGGGAAAGGTACCGAGTAAGAAGACAGCACCCACTTCCACAGCGCAGTGACTTAGCAATGGGGGTTGCTGATGCTGTTTAAGCCACTAGGAGAGTTTAACTAAAAGTCTATCTTTTCCACAAACAGCCCTGGAGTGAAAAGCTCCCCGTGGTGGTGGCACTGCCCTTGCAAATCGTGACAGGCTCCCGGGGTGTTTGGGGTCAGAAGGATTAGGGTGAGGGGTTCCGCTGGCTTTCGGGGTGGGGTGCCAGCCGTCCTCCGCCAGACACAGGAAACGGTTAGAAAAATGGAAGAGACAGAGCCTCGTAAGGAGAAACCGCACAGGGGTGTGAGGGCTGCTTTGAAACATCCGAAACTCCTTCTTAGGAAATAAAGGGCAGGACTCTGCTGTGCACGTTTCCGTGTCCAGAAGAAAGAAAAGGTGGGTGAGAAAAGAGCAGGCAGGTTGATGAGCTCGAAGTCCTCGGACACCATGACGAGGAGGCTGTCATGACAGCCGCCACCACCTACAGACAGAGGATGGACAGGCGGATGGAGGGTTTCTCCTGAGTTTCCACAGCGTGTCCTCTGGGCCGGGGTCCGTTTCACGGGAAGACGCTCACCGAGGAGAACACTCCCAGCTGCCAGACGCAGGGCCTGCGGGCACAGAAGGTGCTGGGCGGGGCAGAGCCAGAGTCGGGGCTCAGCCCCCGGGCGTCGTGGCCGCGCTGGGCCAGGCAAGGGCGCCGGGGTCTCCAGCTCCACGCGGACAGCCCTGGTCGCTAACCTCCTGGCACTGTGACAACTCGGGAGAGGCAGGGCTTCCTGCAGAAGAACAGCAGCCCCCGTCCTCTCCTCCCCCGGACGGCAAGAGAGCCTGTCCCCGCACAAGCTCACCGAGCTGCGACCTCCCGGGCGGGGCCCCCACGGCCTCCCTCTGCCCCCAGGAGACCCCGGCGTGGGCAAGGCTGGGGACACAGGCTGGAGCCTCACTCACGGGGATGGTGACCAGGGAGCTCTCACAGCGGGCTTCCCCACGGAGGTAAACTCAACAGGGCGGCTTGCCAACCAGAAAGGGGAAAACGGCTCACACTTAAACACCGAGGATGCTCGCGGATCCCAGGACACGGACTACCCACGCAGGCTGGAGGGCGGCCTCCCGAGCCACAAGTTTCAGGAGACGAGGCGGCCCTGCTGGGGACCAGCAAGGGCAGGGAAGGGGCCAACACAGCCGTTATGACCATGTCCATCACCCACCGCGGTCGAGCCCTGCCTGCGACGAGCCTCTTTGGGTAATCGGGAGTTTAACGGGCAATCAGAAACACCCCCTTCTCTATCGGCAAGCCGGAGCCGCTCTGCGGTCTAATCTTCCGCATCCCTCGAGGTTTAAATTTGAAACGCTGGCGCTTCATTGCATAGGTTTGGGCTCCAATGTAGGGGCGCTTTGGCGAGAGAGGCGTCTCAACTCAAGACCATAAATTCAGGAAAACTCCTTGGCCCAGCACAAACGATGAACGTGATGATCAGACTGGCTGAGTGGTAGGAGTGTTTAATTCTAACGTAAGTAATACAAAAGCAGCTCAAGGTTACAGATCACAGGCCACCAAGAGTTTCTAATTCTGCGACAGGGTTGAAGAGGTGCAGCCCTCGGCCATGGGCAGACACAGACCACGGGTCAAGGACAAAACAAGGATGACGCGCTTGCTCGGGGTCAGGCAGGCCGTCACCATTCGGCCACGTCCAACTGTCCACCTCCTGGCCCTGACAGGGATCCTGATGGCAAGGATCCGCCTCTCACCACCAGCGGGCTCTGTTCCCGACCCTTGCACCCCTGTGCACCCCCGCGCACGCCCCGTCACGGTCTCCAGCCTCTCCTGCTGCACCCCCAGCAGAAGGCACGGCTCTGGGGGCAGGACTCGGGACGGGAGGGGGGGTGGTGCGGGCAGGCAGCTGCAGGTCTCTTCCTAGAAAAATGCGGTATCTGACCCCAGGGGCAAGGCCTCTGGGAACACTTGGGAAAAGGACAAGGTTGGTGTGGGGACTGAGATCAAGCATGAAGGGAAACTTCGGTATCCTTGGTGACTCTTGTTTTTATAATGTTGTTTTGATAAAAGGAACAATGTTTAATCTCACAGCATTTTTTTGGCTTGACAGGCTCTTTGATTTTTTTTTTTTTCCATAACGCTGTGAGTAGAGGTTTTGGTAATGGAATTGCCATTGGTTGAAATACTGATTGATTCTCTTAACTTGTATTGAGCACTTGTTTGTGCAAGAAAATGTGGGGACGGGCAAAAGGTAAAAAGGAAACAGAACTACCTGCAGAGCCTGGAAAGCGGGGACCAGGCACACACTCACTCACTGACTCACCGATTGATTCGTTCTCTGTTTACCGATCTCCTTCACTGACCTGATTCATCTCGGGAGGGGGCGGGGAGCGGGGGGCGCTGCACAAGGCCGTGCCTGCGAACAAAGAGACTGCCGCGTGCAGAGTGAGCAGGAACGGGGCTCATACACGGCTGGTTCAGAGGAGACAGGGCCCTCAGGGGGATGCGGGCAGGGGCGACGTGGCATCTGACCTGGGCCTGGGAGGACAGCAGGCAGGGCACAGGGGGATGGGAGAGAAGGCCATGCGCGGGAGGGTGCGGGGGCAGAGCCCAGGAGCTGCGCGGACATCTACATGGCCAGCCCAGGCCAGAGGACCTGAGATCTAGGGCGCCCGGCCCCGAGCTGGACTTCCTCAGCGGGAAGGTAGGCCATGGGGACATCGGTGCATTAGGGTCAGCATGCACGGGGCGGGGGGAGCAGGGATCTGGTGGAGGAACAGTGCTGTAGGCGGAAGAGATGCTCCCAACCAGAGCCTATGAGCCGCAATCGCCACCAAGGCACAGCTGAACATCTAGGCCCCACTGACCGCCCCATCAGTAAAGTGACCGCCGGGGACCACGTCAGCTCCACGCCGTGAAATGCCAGACACTGGCATCTCCTGCAGAGGACAGGGCAGGCCGGGTCGCAGCACTGCCCGGCTACATGTCTACAGCACGCATCACCAGCTGCGTCCCTCCCCACTGCTGTAAGAGCTCCAAGGGCACGGCCAAGCCCACCTCACTCTCCGTGTCCCCAGCCCCTCCACTCACACACGGCAGACACCCCCAAACCACCTACCAAGTGCCTGATGGCCTACTGCCAGAGACCCGACGGCCCAGGAGGGAGGAGGCACTACATCGACAACGGCCTAGATCACGGTGCGTATTATGCCAGCATGCTCTGTGAAGAGCGAAAAAAGATTTTACCCCAAAGTCTCTGGCTAAAGGAAATATCCAACTTATCGCTGAACCTAAGCTTCAACACTTTGGCCACATGATGCAAAGATTCATTGGAAAAGACCTGATGCTGGGAAAGATTGAGGGCAGGAGGAGAAGGGGACAACAGAGGATGAGATGGTTGAATGGCATCACTGACTCAATGGACATGAGTTTGAGCAAGCTCCAGAAGACAGTGAAGGACAGGGAAGCCTGGCGTGCTGCAGTCCATGGGGCTGCAAAGAGTCAGACACGACTTAAGAGACTGAACAACAAACAATAACTTGCTTCCATGAGTGGTGATGCAAACACGTCAATGAAGGAGGACTCGTTCCCACTGAAGAAAGTGTTCTTCCAAATGAGGTCAACTGCAACCTGCTCCAACAGCCTCCTTCCCACAGAAGCCCAGGGCTCCCTGAACAGAAGGCCAAGCTCCTCTGATCCGGAGGCACCAGAAAGACTGCAGCAGGTGCTGACCTCGCCTTTGAGAATCACGGGCACACCGTCAAGGAAAACAGCTCCCCAGGTCCACCTCTCCCAGGAGAGCAGGCCCTCTTCGGCTCCTGCCCTCTCCCTCGCTCAAGAATCAGAAGCAGGGCGCACACAGATCATGAAACCCACGCCATTCATCTGAGACACATTGGTGCCTGGACCGCTGGTCAGGCTCACAGGACGAACCCTCCCACACCTCCTCACTGCATTAAAGGGCTCAAGCCCCTCGTTACTCTAACAAGGAGAGGAGTAGAAGACTGTGGGTGAAGACCTTTCTGACGGTGCGTCTCCAAGCAGAAGTAGATTCTGTACATAGGCTCGTCCTTCAGGAGGCAGACGGCAGTCATTTAAACAGAGAATGAGCTTTCTGGAGTCAAGATCATCTGATAAAGGCAAACTGATCATAAATCAATCCACTCAATTGATTTACTCCCTTTATCCAATTAAGTCAAAAATAATTCCTCAAAGGATAAACGGGTCTTTAAATCAATCAGCAAAATGCTCGCTCACTCAAATCATCACTAATGCAGCCAGATGGAAAGAAAAAGTTGACCAACACGAGGCCCTCCTTGTTCCCGAGGGTCTGGGTGGGCCGCACTCAGAAGCAGGTGGAGGAAAGCTTGGGGTGGAGCATTGGGACAGAAATCACCCCCCCGGGGGCGGGGGGCGGTAGAGGCGCTTCCCCAGCATGACTATGGAATTCTGACTCCTCAGCTCAGAGAAAGACCCTCCCAGGGAACAGCCCAGCACAAGAGGGAAACCTGGCCTAGACCATCATAGTCAAACATAATATGGTCGTGAGCAAAAAACTGAGAAAGTAAAACAAACTGGATAAACATCTGCAACACGGTACAGGCCAAGGTTAGATCCTCACAACCCAGACAATCACGATGGTGTGATCACTCACCTAGAGCCAGACATCCTGGAATGTGAAGTCAGGTGGGCCTTAGGAAGCATCACTAAGAACAAAGCTAGCGGAGGTGATGGAATTCCAGTTGAGCTATTTCAAACCCTAAAAGATGATGCTGTGAAAGTGCTGCACTCAATATGTCAGCAAGTTTGGAAAACTCAGCAGTGGCCACAGGACTGGAAAAGGTCACTTTTCATTCCAATCCCAAAGAAAGGCAATGCCAAAGAATGTTCAAACTACTGCACAATTGCACTCATCTCACATGTTAGTAAAGTAATGCTCAAAATTCTCCAAGCCAGGGTTCAGCAATACGTGAACCATGATCTTCCAGATATTCAAGCTGGTTTTAGAAAAGGCAGAGGAACCAGAGATCAAATTGCCAACATCTGCTGGATCATCGAAAAAGCAAGAGAGCTCCAGAAAAATATCTATTTCTGCTTTATTGACTATGCCAAAGTCTTTGACTGTGTGGATCACAATAAACTGTGGAAAATTCTGAAAGAGATGGGAATACCAGACCACCTGACCTGCCTCTTGAGAAATCTGTATGCAGGTCAGGAAGCATCAGTTAGAACTGGACATGGAACAACAGACTGGTTCCAAATAGGAAAAGGAGTACGTCAAGGCTGTATATTGTCACCCTGCTTATTTAACTTATATGCAGAGTACATCATGAGAAACGCTGGGCTGGATGAAGCACAAACTGGAATTAAGGCTGCCAGGAGAAATATCAATAATCTCAGATATGCAGATGACACCACCCTTATGGCAGAAAGTGAAGAAGAACTAAAGAGCCTCTTGATGAAAGTGAAAGAGGAGAGTGAAAAAGTTGGCTTAAAGCTCAACATTCAGAAAACTAAGATCATGGCATCTGGGCCCATCACTTCATGGCAAATAGATGGGGAAACAGTGGAAACAGTGGCTGACTTTATTTTGGGGGGCTCCAAAATCACCGCAGATGGTGACTGCAGCCTGAAATTAAAAGACGCTTCCTCCTTGGAAGGAAAGTTATGACCAACCTAGATAGCATATTAAAAAGCAGAGATATTACTTTGTCAACAAAGGTCGTCTAGTCAAGGCTATGGTTTTTCCAGTAGTCATGTATGGATGTGAGAGTTGGACTATAAAGAAAGCTGAGCACCAAAGAATTGATGCTTTTGAACTGTGGTATTGGAGAAGACTCTTGAGAGTCCCTTGGACTGCAAGGAGATCCAACCAGTCCATCCTAAAGGAGATCAGGCCTGGGTGTTCACTGGAAGGACTGATGCTGAAGCTGAAACTCCAATACTTTGGCCACCTCATGCAAAGAGTTGACTCATTGGAAAAGACCCTGATGTTGGGAAAGATTGAAGGCAGGAGGAGAAGGGGACAACAGAGGATGAAATGGTTATACAGCATCACTGACTCAAAGGACATGAGTCTAGGTAAACTCCGGGAGTTGGTGATGGACAGGGAGGCCTGGTGTGCTGCGGTTCACAGGATCGCAAAGAGTTAGACACAACTGAGCGACTGAAATGAACTGAACTGAACAGGCCAAGGAGTGACATCAAACAAGCTATGAAGAATTGTTTCCCAGCAAGAAAAATATATACGTAAGCCTGGTGAAAATGAGGAAAATACCTCAAAAGGAAACTTAATGAAAAAGTCAAACAAAAAGAAATGATCAGTAGCACTAGGTATTGATAAATACAAATAAACATAACCAATTTAATAAACATAACACTGTAACATTTCAAAGTTTAAAGTACCCACCACAGGTTCAGGTAAAGAGAAAGACTTGAGACCCACGCGGCGCACACACAGTCCAGAAGTTCTGCTGAGGGAAGGACGCGCAGGTTCGGACACAGCGGCTCAGAGGCCACAAGCAGCCACGGAGCTCTGCAGCGCCCAGGCGGGAGGCAGGGCTGAGCGGGGCCCGCGGTCCTGTCCTGCCACGCTGGGGTCTGCCGGAGGAGCTGGGCTTCCCCACCCAGGCCCCGACATCCCAGCTCCCATGAGCACAGGCGGGCCACCCCCAGGCCCAGGGCAGGATGAACCCGGGGCTATTCCACCCAACTGCCAAAGACACAGTAGAAGCCCAGACACGCTCTCCAGGAAGTCACACCGCGAGCACCTCGGCCGCTGGCTGACGGAGGCTCCTCGGTGCCGGCCGGTTAGCACAGCCAGCAGCACCACCTGACAGACCCGAGTCTGAGCAAACTCCGGGAGATGGCGAAGGGCAGGGAAGCCTGGAGCGCTGCGGCCCACGGGGTCGCGAAGAGTCGGACACGCCTGAGCGGCTGAACAACAACAACAAAGCCGAACGGCCTCCTTCCACTTTGAAACACACGTCTGTTCAAAACAAGCCAATCTAGCGTGGGGCTCGCCACTGTGTCCACAGGAGGAAAGTTTCCCTCGACAAGAGCCCCTGGGCCTCCTTTAAAATATGGGCCCCTCCCTTCCCTGCTGGTCGGGAGGCCTCCTGGCTCACAGCCCAGCAAGTGCTTTGGGTCCCTGCAATCTGGGAGGGGAGTTAGCCTCTGGGTGTCGAGAAGGTCCTCAAAAGGCCTGACAGCAGGAAAGTCCCACAAGTAAACTTCTAGTGCGTGACAGGCATTTATTTTGCAAGCAGCACACCCGTTCTCCATCCCCACCTGAAAAAGCATCCAGATGCAGAAGGGTTATTGCATGCGGGGGCCCCTCCTTCCTGCATGGCCAGCACAGAACCTCGGTGGCCACTGATGGGGTGGCGGGTAGCCCCCCACACCACAGGCAGCCGCGTCACAGGTGGACTGTCCACGCGTGTCCCACACTCGGGTCACGGCTCCCGCGTCACAGGTGGACGTCCACGCGTGTCCCACGCTCGGGTCACGGCTCCCGCGTCACAGGTGGACTGTCCACGCGTGCCCCACGCTCGGGTCACGGCTCCCGCGTCACAGGTGGACGTCCACGCGTGTCCCACGCTCGGGTCACGGCTCCCGCGTCACAGGTGGAC
>JADEYB020000018.1:2934058-2947638 GCA_015832495.2 Alces alces
GGGTCATCGGGTCACAGCTCCCGAGTCACAGGTGGACGTCCACGCGTGTCCCACACTCGGGTCACGGCTCCCGCGTCACAGGTGGACGTCCACGTGTGTCCCACACTTGGGTCATCGGGTCACAGCTCCCGCGTCACAGGTGGACGTCCACGCCCTACAGAAGGACACCAACTCCTCCAGCCCCGAGAGCAGAGCACACGGAGGGCGGGGCAGCCGCAAGCTTCTCCCCAGAGCCCTCGGGTGGACGGAGGGCTGGACGCCCAGCTCCCTGCCTGCCTGTGAGCTCACGCCCAGGCTGAGGACAAGGGTGCAGGGACGGCCTCGCTGGGCCCCCAGACCGGCCCGAGGGCTCGCAGCCTGTCCAGGGCAGAGCCTGGGCCGGGGGATGGTCAGCCTCGTCAGCAGAGTCACCCGAGAACTGCGCAGCCATCGCCCCACACGCCTGGAGGCCGAGAGGAGAAGCCAGTGCAGACTCGGGCCTTCCGGGGCACGATGCAGCCCCCATCACTCACTCCCCAGTCACAGAAGAAAAGCTGACGGACTCACACTTTACATAAAGGGCGAGTTAGCCACACATTAGCTGTCATCTCCAACGCAACCAGGCCACCGAGTATCCCAGCATTTCAGTTCACCCCAGTTCTTTCTACGCAGAGTTTTCTCTCAGCTTTTCCTGTGGCGATGGTTGCATTATCAATATAAACATGCATCCTGCTGAAAGCTGGCATTAGTGGTGAGGGTTTTCCACTCTATCACACGCCGTTTGAAGCCATCTTTCAGGATGCTGGTTAACAGGCTGGGCCTGGCACTCTGCTGGCTCAGTAACCACCTCGCTGCCCTGGGCTGTGACGTCATCTGAACACTTCTCCACTATCAGGAGCACATCCCTGGACATCTTCCTTGCACAAGGAGTCTGATCCACGGTAAGAACACGGATTCCTCTGTGATCACACGGGTCCCTCTGTGATCACACGGATTCCTCTCTGATCACATGGATTCCTCTGTAATCACATGGGTCCCTCTGTAATCACGTGGGTCCCTCTGTAATCGCTGTAATCACAGCCCTGGGTCTCCTCTCCATCTAGTACCTGGGCTTCATGAAGATTCAGTCTGTTCACAGGCGACGGGGGAGGCCCCTGACGAAGGCCTAGACCCCCATGTCCAGGGGAGGCGGGTGAGAGGTCACTGACTGAGGGGCCGTGTTAACCTTTTCCCCAGCCTCTATCAGCCCAGCTGCCTGAAGAAACGATGGAGTCGCTTCTCTGTCATGTTTATGATGGGATTACAAAATGCAAAATTAGGGGTGCAGGCCTGGGACGCTGTGAGCCGTGCAGAAAACGGGGAGCTACACGGTCACTGTGACTACACCCTGTCGCAGCCTCTTGGTTGGTCTCGTGGACACAGAACACGCCACCCAGAGCCAGGCTGCCTCCGTAAGTGCTGAGGGTGGGCCTAAAAATGTCCGAGCCGCTTGAAAAGCTCAATGGTCCTCGGATATAAAAATCACACAGAAACGCATTACAATCTACAGCACTGGTGATCTTGTGCTCTGGCTGTGGTGGAACCCAAGTGTGAATCCACAGCCATCACTCAACTTGAAATGAACTAACACTCGGTCGTGTCTGACTCTCTGTGACCCCATGGACTGTAACCCACCAGGCTCCTCTGTCTGTGAGATTCTCCAGGCAAGAACACTGGAGTGGGTTGCCATTTCCTTCTCCAGGGGATCTTCCCGACCCAGGGATTGAACCCGGGTCTCCTGCATCGCAGATTGATTCTTTATCAGCTAAGCATGGGAGCAAAACTTCAGAAACACTTAGATGATGCTTGATCTCCATTTCCTACATTTATCTGAAATTCTTCACTTGTGTTTAAAAAGTCAGACTATTTTAATGTGTTGGTATCATGAATGTCTGTTTACTCAAAGGCAATTAATATTCTCAAAGCAATGCCAAAGCTGCCTGGAACAGAGAAGACCCATCACCAATCCACAGTATTTGCAGAAAAGATGAAAGAAGGAGGGTTTGTCAGAGCACAGCCTCAGCGGCCTGATCGTCCCGCGGTCGATCTCCACGAGCACCACTGAGCTCTCCACGCCCGGAGTCCCGGGCGAGGGCTTCTGATGTGTGCTTTGAGGAAATCTGTTCTCTTAGCTGGAGCCCGGCCGTTCTCGTCTTTAGCTGTGTGTGCCTGTACTGACCACGGGTCCTGCTGGCTTGAGGGTCCTTGAGCCCAATATCAAAAAGGTGCCGAGAAAACAGATTTCTAAACAGGGGCTCCCCTGCACCTCACACACGAGGCTAGTCAGGGTGTAGTTAACGTGCCACCACCCACAAGCTCAGGGGAGGAAGAGCGTGGTAAAGGGGAGGAACGCGGACAAGGAGCTCGGACGCCCGGGGAGCTGTAGCCCAGCCTCGTGAGAACCACAGGCTGCAGCCAGGAGTGAGGGCCTTGCTTCTAGAAACTCCCCCAAGGTCAGTACGTCCTCAGACAAAGCAAAGATGGGACATCACTCGTGAGGAGTGGCCAAACCTGCTGCCGTCCCCGGAACCGAGAGAGAGAAGTGCCTGGCAGATTGGGGGGCTCAGCTGCCCATGCGGAGCTGGTCCTCAACCCCGCTGGGGGCCCTGCGGACGGGGGCTGGCTAGGCGGTGGAGAAGGGATTCTGAAAGGACACGTCTGAATGGCTCAAAGTGTCCATAAGGCATGGCTCTCCGACAAGAATGTCACCCAAGGTGGAGGGGGTCCTCCGCCTGCCCAGAGACAGCCCCTGGCCCTGCCCCCACGGAAAGACAGAAGGCCAAGCAGCCAGGGATGAAGGGGATTACAGTGCTGGCTGCAGGAGACCTGGGAACCAGGAGAGTGCTGAGAAGGCACGCAGGGGACAGGGCTGGCACAGCCCTGGGAACAGGACGGCTCGCTGCCAGGTGCCAGCCACAGGAGAGCCAGAAGGACCTGGGCCAGGTATCGATGCCTCTGGGCCGACACCCCGCCCCCAGGAGGCCGCAAGCACCCCTGGGGGGTAGGCACAAGGGGCACCCGGGCTGGGAGCCCCAGCATCACCGAGCCGCCAGTCCCGGCTCTGCCCCGGCCGTCACCGCCTCCAGGGGCAGCCACTGCCGCTGAGGACACTGCCCCCAGCCTGGACAAGGGCAGGAGACTGGGGGGGGGCGGGTACTGGGGGGGCCCTGGCTCTCTGCCTGCCATCCACCCTCCTCCAGGGCCCCTTCTACAAATGGCCCACCCAGGGCACTGGTCAGGGCTCGCCGGCCGGGGCTGGGGCGACAGCGGCGGGGGCAGGGCAGGCCCGGCGGGGCTCCGCCCCCTCCCCCTCCAAGGTGCACCCTCCTGCCCGACAGGCCCTCGGGGGCTGCCGCTCCCTGCAGGGCTCACCCCCAGCCCTGGCAGGCCCGTGTCCACGCAGCTGCGCAGCTCCACCTGCTGACCCTGGCCAGTCTGCACTGTCGGGGCCCACCGGCCCCCAGGCCCCAGCCCTCAGCGTGCAGACTGGGCGATGGCTCGATGAAGACAGAGGCCCCAGCCTGACTCCAGCCCCCTGCAGACTCCGGAGCAGGGCCTCCACCAAGCACCCGGCCGACCTCCCCGCCCGCCCGCGGCCCGCCTCCCCACCTCCCTCCACCACCTGCCTGACTTGCCCGCATCCTTCAGGACCTAATTCGGGCCGCTTCTGCTCCCAGCCTCGCCAGCGGCAGAGAGGACCTAAATCTGAGATCCCGGAGAACGGTGACGCCTTCCCCCGGGAGCCCTCACATGTGAGTGAGAGGAGATGCTCTGCCAGAGCCTGCAGGCCTCCTCTCCCCGCTCCAGGGGCACACACGGGCTCGCCAACACAACACTCGCCTAGACGCAGAGGGCAGCTCCCACCTGCCTGCCCAGCCTCACCACCTTAGGCTGGACCAGACATCAGACACATCCAGGGCAACCCCGCCAACTGAAGGGCGGCAGGCTGATCCAAGAGAGGGTCTTCGGTCGGGCTATTCCAGGGAAGCGGTCTTACTAACAGCACATTTATTATGACACACGATTCTTGAAAATAATGGTGTGTATTCTGAGGGATACAGAATGTATACAAAGAAAAGTGCCCGGAAACGCACGATGCAGTTTCAGCTGACATCGTGGTATAGTTCACTGCATCACAATTTGGTCTATAACGCTCCTACATACACATGTTTTTTAATATACCAGAGTTGAAACTGAATGTGAAGTTCGAGGTCCCGCTACTTTTGCGAATACTTTGGTCATTTTCACGTATTGAAAATGCACGGAAATCACGTACCACCGCTGGCTTACGCGTCCTCTATGGCTGGATGTGTTGCTTGTCTGGCGCCTCTGCAAGGACAAAGGCCTCGACAAGGGACCCCAGCCCCGTCTTCATGCCTTCTCCCGCCTCCTCCAGACAAGGAGGCGCCTGAGCCTGTCGGGACTCAAGAGATTATGGGGTGTCAGTCTCATCACACCTCAAAAGCACTGAGCATTATCTTCCTTAATCGTGGCTAATTTGATAGACAAAAATAGAACTGCATTATTGGTTTGATTTGCATTTTCATTACAGTGATGCTAGACTTCGTTGTTGTTTTTTTTTTTAGTGTATTATTCATTTGTGGTAGCATTTTGCAACATTCCTCATTTCCAGAAAGAATCTTTTTAACTGTATGTTTGCTCTTCACAGACATAAGAAATGGTTCACAAAGATAAACACTGTCACAAAAAAACCCCACAAGCAAGAAGAGGCACGGAGGAGCAGAGAAGAGGTTGTTGTGGGAACATAAACACCACTTCTGCGGGCACGGAACGCTCACGGCTCACCTGAACAAAGCAAACATTTCTGGTCAACTTGAGGCCACCTTTCCACGTAAGGATAAAAGATAACTAAAATCAGGATACTGTTCTGGGGTGGCTAGAAAATAATTTATTTTGTTTGGCCTTTCTTATCCAATTCAACATTAGTGTATTTTTAATCAAATATATCAATATGTACTAATTAACCCTGCGTGGGGTGAGTCAAAATTAACCAACCGCTTCAATAATAAATCAAAAAAACTGTAATTGGTATTTTAATTTTTTATAAGTAACATACCATGTAACACCAGAGTGAATACTCTATCACCACCATATAATTACACCACAACATACTCTGAGGCCCATCCTTCACGCTGTTATTAGACTCATAAAATATGCTTCCAAAATGAGAAAAAATAGCTGTCAAGAACTGCATCTTATTATTCAACTATTAAACTTTCTTAATCATCAATCAGTTTAATTGCTCCTGACACAGGTTATAAATAACATTTTGTGGTTCAATAGAACAGTACACGGGTAACCCCTTCGTCCCTGGGGCTGAAGAGAAGAAACCCCTCCCCGGGATATTCCAGCAGGGTCTGCTTATCCTTCACTGTCGTTTCCATCTCAGTTGGATACAGCATTCTGAAGTGTTTTGCTGATTTAGGCGGAAGATGTTAAGAAATCACTGTATGTAATTGCCTGGCATTATTTTCAGTTAGATCCCTAATGGGCAGATGACCCGTGTCACCTGGTCCAAACCAGCAGCTGAATGCAGACATGAGTGCCTGGCGGTGTCTGGCTGCCGTGCGCTCTGGCCCCTCCTCCGACCACCGGCTTGGGGCCCCGAGCTCCCAGCCTGGCTGCAGCGGACGCAGAGAGGGGCGCAGCCGTGCCTCAGGGGACGGGACCCTGGGGGGCGGCGAGAGGAGAAGGCGGGAGTCTGGGGGCTTCCGGTCAGCGACGCTGCGCCAGGCTGCACACGGGACCCCGCTCTCACGGGGTCCGCGCCACGGGTGCGGGGACGGGCTCGGCAAGGCCGGGGGTCCACTGCAGGCCCGGGCCTGCTGTCTGCGGAACGCACTCACTCGGGCCTGCTCTCCCCTGGGATGCCTATGACCACCGCCATCAGCCAGCTGTGTGGAGGTCCGCGTCAGCGCCGGTCTTTCCTGATACGGCGTAGCTGGAAAGCCCTGGAGTGACGCCCCACACGAAGGTACCTGAAGAGGTGGCCGAGACACCGGCTGACGCCGCGTGGCCAGCCAACCCCCGGGCCTGAACGGACGAGGGAGGCAGGCAGCGAGCATCCCGCTGGAGAAGGGGGCGTCAGGGAGGTTTCGCAGAGGAGGACGCCCACGGACTTCACACGAGGACGATGGGTCGGGTTAGCTTCCAGAGGATTCCACAAAATCCTAAGAAGTGGGACGAAAATAATACCCACAGCAGACTTCCTGCAGAAACAAGGCAGGACAAGAGGCAACACAACGATGCTGCTGACGTGCTGGAAGAAAGCTGCCAACCCGGACTTCCAGACTCAGTGGAAAATACCCGCCACTAGGTGAAACCAACGCTTCCTGAGACCAAAACAAGAAAGGGCTACACGACAAAAAATGCTGAAGGAAGTTCTTCCAGCAGAAAGAATACGATACAAGGGGAAAGACAGAGATCTACCCAGAGAACGAGGGCGACAGGTCACGGTGCATGAAGGCGAACGCGAAAGGTATTTTCCCTCATTTATAATTTCTTTAAAAGATAATTGACCAGAGCACACCAGTCATGATCTTGGCTTCTATTCATAATACCATTCTCCAATCACAGGGACTGGGCTCCCTGGAGAAATGGACACATATATATACACACACACACACACACACACAGATCGGGGCATGTCGGAAGGACCCAGGAGCCAACGAAAACAGCACCCAATGGCCAGAGCTGGAACATTTAGAACAAAAGATGATGTAGTGCTACTGGACTATAACCCAAAATGTAAAGTAAATATCCCCACAGCCATACCAATGTAAATGAATGAATAAATTAACAAGTGGGAAAAGCAGACAAATCTCTCATGCAGAAGAATCCTAATTAACTTAAGTAGAGATCTGCCTTCAAGAAGGGTGGGCGTAATTGCCACCCCTTAAGTTCTGGGCACATTGTGACCTCCTTCCAAAGAAGACAGGACGGGGCTTCCCTGTGGTTCAGTGGTTAAGAATCTGCCTGCCAATGCAGGGAACACGGGTCCAATCCCTGGTCCGGGAAGATTCCACACATCACGGGGCAGCGGAGCCCGTGGGTCACAACTACTGAGCCCGCGTGCCCTAGAGCCTGCGCTCTGCAAACGAGACGCAGCACAGTGAGAAGTCTACGCGCCACAACTAGAGGCTCACACCCAGCAATGAAACTCCAGGGCAGCCAAAACAGTAAAATTTTAAAAAAAGAAATCTCTTAAAACAAAACAAAAGCAAAGAGGACTGTATGGAAAGGAGAGGGAGGAAGGGGAACTCTGCAGAGGAGATGGACAGGCCTGGGCCAGGCGGTCGCCACCTGAAGTGACGACAAGGCCTCGTGCTCCCCTGCTCTTCCTCCCAAACCCACAGCCCCAGTCTGATGACAAGAACATCAGGCAAACCCAAATCTACAGAATAACCTGGCAAGTGCTCAAGCTGTTGAGGTCATTAAAACCAGGGAGACCTGAGAAAATGTCACAGCCATGAGGAGCGCAAGGGGACGACTGAAGGCCATGTGGTGCCCTGGACGGGTCCTGGACCAGAAAATGGTCATTAGGAAAAGATAACCATAGGTCATAACCATCTGTCAATACTGATTCCCTAGCTGGGACAAATGTCTCAGTGTAAGATAGGGTGGGGGGACCTGGGGCGGCAAAGGGGGCCCTGGCCGAGGAGAAGGGTCCACAGGCAGGAGTGGCTGCAGAAGGACAAAGACACGCTCTGGCCGTCTCTGCCGCTGGACGCCATCACCCCAGACCGTGTGGCTCAGAAGAACACCTTTTTTTTTTTTTAGATTTTTTTTTTTTTACGTGGACCATGTTTAAAGTCTTTATTGAATTTGGTACAACACTACTTCCATTTTCTGTTTTGTGTTTTTTGGCCACCAGGCATGTGGGATTGTCAGGAGCCACCGGGATGCACCCAGTCCGTGACAAGGTCATGGGATGAGAGAGGAACCTGCAAGGCAGCTCTTCCTCACACACGGCTGCCCCGGGGGCCCAGTATGTCCCCTCTGGAGCTGCTGGGATGGGAAAGGAACCTGCAAGGCAGCTCTTCCCCTCGAGGTTGTCCCGGGGACAAGGTCACGGGACGAGAAAGAAACCTGCAAGGCAGCTCTTCCCCTCGAGGTTGTCCTGGGGGCCCGGTATGTCCCAGGCATGTGGGATCTCAGCTCCCTGACCAGGGATCACACCCTCGCCCCATGCCTTGGAAGGCCAAGTCTTAACCACTGGACGGCCAGGTAGTCCCAACAGAACACATCTTAATTCCAAAACTGGCCCTAAACGGCGGCCTCTCGCTGACTTTGCTCTTAATGCAGTAAGTGGTCCAGCTCCAGTGAGCTAAACGTACTGTCCGGCGAGACGGAAGGAGCCGGGCGCAGCTGACCCCCATGCCCTGGACGACGCAGCCCCAGCCTGACCGCCTGTGCACCCACCGGGGCTGGAGAGCCCAGAGGCCTGAAACACAGCCACTGTCCACCAACAAGCTCCACCTTCGAGCCTTCTGCTTGGGGAGCACAGATTCCACCAGTTGTAAATCAGATTTATGAATTTAGTATGTATCTGAAGAAAGAAAAAAAACAAAAACCCTCAGCTGCCACTGAGCCTACCGTACACCTCTGCAGCACGTGGACGGCCGACAGAGGGCACTCGGCCCTGATGACGCATCATCGCAGAGTCCAGCTTCACGGGCTCAAAACCAGCTGCGAGGTCGGTGACAGCCCCTACCCCGCGTGAAACAAAACTGTGTCGATCCAGGCAGCGCGCTCTTCCAGGACAGTTGCTCCAGCAGTATATTTTCCATACTCACTGCCCTGGGCAATACCGCACACCCTTGATTATTCTTTGCAAATACATAATACATGAGTCACAAAACCAATTGCAGAGGCCCCAAATTAGACACTGCTGACCAGCCCCAGAAAACGCTATCATTTTAGAATGTTCTTCTCAAGTGGTTTTTGTGTTTTATTGGCAAAATGGTGTATTATTATTGCAATCATAATGATTTAAATATAAATACCATTAGAGCTGTAATAACAGCGCACATGTACTTGGTGATTTTATTTCAAAGACTTCACGCCACTATACGTACCCTCCATCATTAGCCTCCCAGCGAGACAGGAGGCTGCAAGTACAGCCTCTGTTCTGCGGAGGGCAAGCTGAAGGCAGAGAAGCACAGGGTGGGCAGGCCCAAGGCTGTAGACGGAGAGCTGGACACTGCAGGCTGCTTTTACCCACGGACACCCACAAACGCTCACGTCCGCCTGCACAGATGCAGCCTCACACACTTCTCACAACAGAAGCGTATCCTGGGCATTTACAAGCAGTGCGAGCCCGCGGAAATGTCTCCTGAGAGGAGCAGCGCTGAACGGCCGCTTGTGACCCAGGGAGACACAAAGCAGGCTCCGGGGACAGCGGGCGCAGGGGAGCCGAGTGCTGCCCGCCTTTACACACACACAAGCGGGTATGTGCTGGGCGTGTGTGCATGGCTGCGTGCACATGTGTATGGGTGTGTGCACACGTGTGCATGGGTGTGGGGGTGTGTACACAGATGTGTGTGCATGATGCCATCCAACCATCTTATCCTCTGTCGTCCCCTTTTCCTCCTGCCCTCAATCTTTCCCAGCATCAGGGTCTTTTCCAATGAGTCAGCTCTTTGCATCAGGTGGCCAAAGTATTGGAGTTTCAGCTTCAGCATCAGTCCTTCCAATGAATATTCAGGATTGATTTCCTTTAGGAGGAACTGGTTGGATCTCCTTGCAGTCCAAGGGGCTTTCAGGAGTCTTATCCAACACCACAGTTTAAAAGCATCAATTCTTTAGCGCTCAGCTTTCTTAGTCCAACTCTCACATCCAAACATGACTACTGGAAAAACCATAGCTTTGACTAGATGGACATTTGTTGGCAAAATAATGTCTCTGATTTTTAATATGCTCTCTAGGTTGGTCATAGCTTTTCTTCCAAGGAGCAAGCATCTTTTAATTTCATGGCTGCAGTCACCATCTGCAGTGATTTTGGAGCCCAAAAAACTAAAGTCTGTCACTGTTTCCACTGTTTCCCCATCTATTTGCCATGAAGTGATAGGACTGGATGCCGTGATTCTTAGTTTTCTGAATGTTGAGCTTTAAGCCAACTTTTTCACGCTTCTCTTTCACTTTCATCAAGAGGCTCTTTAGTTCTTCGCTTTCTGCCATGTGCACTGCTGGGGAAAGGGGTGTGCGGCTGAGCATTGGCCCAGCACGTGGGGCTGCCTGCACTGGCCAGCGTGGCTGTCACCGCCTCCTGGACACTCCGTGCGGTGTCCACGGCCTTCATGTGGCAGTATCCGGAGACGCCCCTGCCTCCAAGTGGAGAGGCACAGCCTCCCCGGGTTTCTCAGGGAGCAGCAAGGTGGGTCTGAGTCAACAACCACTCTTGTTCCCTCTTGAGAGTTCCGTCTTACAGTGTCTGCCCCTCGGGACAAAGCCCACAGACAGGAGGCACCTCTGCACCCACAGCACACTGGGCAGAAACCACAGCCACAGAGAAGACTCAGACAAGCGGTCATCAGCTAACATGCCCAGGAGCTAGGAGCTCACAGCGAGGGGGAAATGAGCAAAGCCAGGCTGTGGCTGTGACCACGGCTGGGGAGGAGGCCCCGCCCCAGGCCACGCAGCACAGGGGGATCCGTGACGGGCAGAAGCAAGAATGGGGAACCACGGAATCGCGACCGCATGCAGAACAGACACTCTGGCCAGTTCCTAAGAGTCCATCAGATCCAACTGCCCCATGTATCTAAGTCGAACGGACCCAAAGAGGGGGAAAGCATGGACGTCATCTTAGTAGCCAATTTAGGAGCTAAAACATACATGAAAATCTTTCCTGCTGAAAGAGCTTTGATTTCTTGTTTCCTCTCTCCCCTAAAACGCTCTATCGAGGGTACACGGCATGCTGTTTTTATTTGCTTGGCTGTGCTGATCTTTCCCGTCCGTCTCCGACGCCCCAGCCCTCCGACCCTGCAGCCCCCAAAGGCGTGTTTCCTAGACAACATGGAGGCTCTGAACAGCGCATTTTTGCAAAGGTACAAAGAGCAGCCTTCTTCATTCATGGCTGGCACTGAAAGGCAAGTTTATCAGGTGGGAGCAGGACTCTAAAAGCCCTGGTAATTTTTGCACATCCCTGCTGAGAAGAAAAAGCTCAGTAACCGGGTCCCCTAAATTAGCAACAGAATGGAAGGTAGGAGCCAATTCACCAGGAGAGCCGCGTGCCTCGAGGGGGAGAGAGGGGCCCGGCTGGGGTCAGGACCTCCAGCACCCCTCCCTGGTCTGAGACAGAGAATCTACACGTCTCTGATGGAGACAGAGAGAAACAGAGGCTTGGGAGGGGGAGGGGGAGGGCGGAGGGAGAGGTCATACCCGACTGAGGGACACAGGAAGAGACCCCCATCCTGCAACGCAACAGTCCGACGGGCAAATGGTGAACAGCGCGTGTGCCTTCCACAGGCCAGGACGTGCGCTAAAACTTAAATGACCGCCACCAGCATGGCCGTCACCTGCAGGAGGCACCGGGGAGCCTGTCTCTGCCCTTAACCCTCTCTCAGACCCACCGGGGCCCTGTCCTGCCAACCTAAGAGCATAAGGGGCAAAAGCCCTGCAGGAACACCCAGCTCCGAGCTCAGAAGGCACCTCCCGAGCCGGCCGGCGGCCGAGCTGATGGGGCTGAGGGAGGCCCCGGGCTGTCCTTGGAGACGCGCTCACGCCGACAGTGTGGCGCAGGGTGCTGACTGCACGCATGTAGCACCTGCGTCCCAGAGTCAGACTGCCGGTGAGATCGCTAACGCGCCGCAGGGGCCACGCGCCTGTCACCCCAAGGCCCTGTCCTTGCACCTCCCGAGGGTTCTTCTGGACAACGTAATGAGGGGGCACCTGCGCTCCGGCATTCAGCATTCCCCCTGCTCCCACCCGACGCGCTGGTTGCAAGCCCCAAGGCTGTCCCAGCAGTCCGATCCCAACAGTCGTCCGAGGCCCGGGGGCCTGAGCGGCAGACGCAGACGATCCCAGGAGCCTGCGTGTCGGGGACATGGCTTCCCCTGCTCCTCGCAGTCCCCTGGCCACCCTCGGCCTCGAGGGGGGAGCACCATGTGTCCTGGTTGCTTTCCCTCCAGACAGAACACGCTCCGCCGGCAAGGGCAGGAGCATCACTGGTGTCAAGGGCACCCAGAACACAGCGGCCCAGGCACGTCCCCATCACACAGGCTAGACCAGGGGGCGGCCTCGGCGATGCGCGAGCTGATGCTGATCCGTCTGGCAGGGAAAATGAGCCTCAGTGGGGCCAGCTGGTGGGTTCAACAAAAGCGCCCCGGTGCCTAATTTTCAGAAGCCATGTTCACGTCTCTGAGGGGCAAGATAAGAAAGAAGGGTTCATACCAACACAGAGCCGCTAACGAGACGGCGCTTCAATCCAGAGAGTCAGAATCACACAGAACGGCAGTGCTGCCTCTACCGCTGATAAAAATCATTCTAAAGTGCTTTAGGTCACACATCTACTGTACTGAATAGAAAAGCAACTTCTGATGGAAAAGGTACACAACATCAGTCAGAAAAATGCCACTCACTGCAACCAAGTCCCAGCTGTAGGCGTGCAGACCAGCCGTCCCCTCCTCTGGGCTCCTGTCCTCTGGGGAAGGACGGAGCCCTGAGCCCCCAAGAAGGCACTGCCCCCCAACGTGAAGGAGCAGCAGGCAACAGTTCACAGTGAAGAGTCTGCGTGGATGAAGCTGAAGTGAAAGTCGCTCACTCGTGTCCAACTCTTTGCAACCCCATACAGTCTGTGAATTCTCCAGGCCAGAATACTGGAGTGGGTAGCCTATTCCTTCTCCAGGGGATCTCCCCAACCCAGGGATCGAGCTGGGGTCTCCTACATTGCAGAGGATTCTTTACCAGCTGAGCCACAGGAAAAGCCCAAGAACACTGGAGTGGGTGGCCTATCCCTTCTCCAGCAGATCTTCCTGACCCAGGAATCGGACCACGGTCTCCTACATAGAAGGTGGATTCTTATCAGCTGAGCCACCAGGAACGCCCATGGATGGAGAGGAGCCCCTGAACCCGACCCTGCCACAGTCCACAGAGGAAGAGACAGAAGCAGGAGGACGCGGCCCAGACAGCTTGCAGTCACTGATACCAGCCTCCAGCTGCCCCTTTCCCATAAAAGAGGAAAGCTGTCCACATACAGGAGGCTGCCAGGGTCAGTCCTGGTGCTGACAGTCAGTAGTTTGAAGACCTTGATCAATATGTTTAATCTCTGTGCTTCAGTTTGCTGATGTGCAAAATAGGATGATAAGAGCATCAACCTCAGGAAGGAAAGTTCTCTGAAAGCTCCTGAACAAAGGAGGTTGGCTACAGCCACGGCCACCATCCTCAACACCGTCACCAACAACACTATCACTATCATCATCACCACTGTCACCACCAGGATCACCACCACCATCACCATCAGCACCACCCTCATCACCATCCATCACCATCACCATCCATCACCATCACCATCCATCACCATCACCATCCATCACCATCACCAT
>JADEYB020000018.1:2948395-2958532 GCA_015832495.2 Alces alces
CATCACCATCACCATCACCATCCATCACCATCATCATCCACCACCATCACCATCAGCACCACCCTCATCACCATCCATCACCATCATCATCCATCACCATCACCATCCATCACCATCACCATCCATCACCATCATCATCCATCACCATCACCATCCATCACCATCATCATCCTTCACCATCACCATCACCATCCATCACCATCATCATCCACCACCATCACCATCAGCACCACCCTCATCACCACCCATCACCATCATCATCCATCATCATCACCATCCACCACCACCATCATCACCACCATCATTACCATCACCATCACCACCATCACCATCACCAACATCATCACAACCAGCATCACCTTTGTCTTTCAGCAGTAATTGCTGACCAAATGAATATAATAAATCATTTATTCCTTCTGAAATTTGCACTAAGGGCAAATACCATGTCTTATACATTTTGGTATATCAAAACTCTACACTATGACTGATTTTATAAAAGTCTGTGGAACTGAAAGAAACTGCAAAGAGACCAAAGATGGGATTCCATTTCAACTTTTAAGAAGCAAATTCATGACCAACCCACAGATTCTGAAGAGGCTCAGTTGCTGAAAGCATAAAGTTGCAAAGTTAGAAGAGGCGGCTTCTCATTTCAAATTTTTCTTTAATCTCTCTCAAGCACAAAATGACAGAAATTGAAACAACCTACTCTCTATAAACTTACATCTCTACCTTAAGAGAAAAATCAACCTACACTTTCAGCTTCTGTGAATAAGAAAATAAATCAAATTTTTGCATCCAACTTTCTCTGAGGATACTTTATCCTCTAACAAGAAGAGAAAGTAACAATAATGAAAAAAGAAAGGCTTTTCATTTTACAAAATTTGAGACCAACTTAACTCAAGTTACTACAGACAAAAAGCGTCAAGTTAAAAAAGCTTTTCTTTTATTAAAGCATGATGTAAAGACTTTAATGCTAGCAAAAGGTATTTTTCTTTGGCCACATGGCATGTGGGATCCTAGTTCCCCCACCAGGGTTCGAACCTGTGCCCCCTGCACTGGAAGCTTGGAATCTTAACCACGGGACCAGCAGGAAGTCCCAGTAAAAGGAATTTAAAGTTTAAAAGATTTTAATTGACTCCAATCTCACATCATGTATTAATGTAATCCCACTGTGTTAAAAAATAATAATAAGCACATGAAAAGGCACATAAGATTATCGATCATCAGGGAAATGCAACTCAAAACCACGAGACACCATGCTGCACCCACTAGGGCGGCTGAAATAAAACAGTCAGAGACTAGCGAGTGTGGGCAAACGTGGAGAACGCAGAATCCTTCAGACGGTGGGAACGTCAAATGTTGGAGCCCCTTTGGCAAAGAGTCCGGCAGTTCCCCCACATGTTGAACATGGAGTCACCATTTGACCCAGCAATTCTAACCCTAAGTATATAGTCAAGAGGACTGAAACATGGCCACACAAAAAGACCTGCAAACAAATGATTATAGCAACCTTCTACGTAACAGCCAAAAAGGGAGGAGAAACCCGCGTCTGTCAGCTGATGAACGGACAGACATGACGCGGTCTATGCACATGGTGAGATGTCACCCAGCCTCAGAAGGGAACGTGGTGCCGACAGACACTGCAGCTCCAGGGACCCTCAAGACACGATGCCAAGTGGAAGAAGCCAGTCACCCAGCGTGTGCATCCGTTTCCATGGGAGGCCCCACACAGACGACTCTGGAGACAGAAGCGGCGCACTGGTTGCCCGGGGCTGGAGGAGCCGGTGATGCGGCGTGAGAGGCACTGAAATGAGACCTGCTACAAGAGAGGCAGGTACCTGCAGGAAGGCGGGACACAGGGCGGCGGGCAGGTGGCTGGAGGACGATCACTTGGCAGGTCAGACAGAGAACACAGGCAGCGGAGAGGGAGAGGACTGCTTCCCCGTTTCCGTCACAGCCTGGCTCTGGTCCTGCCAGCCAGCAGCACCTTCCATTACTCTGGACCTACACTGGGGTGCTGGAGAAGACTCTCGAGAGTCCCTTGGACCGCAAGGAGATCAAACCAGTCCCTCCTAAAGATCAGTCCTGGGTGTTCACTGGAAGGACTGATGTTGAAGTTTCGATACTTCGGCCACCTGATGCGAAGAGCTGACTCATTCAAAAGACCCTGATGCTGGGAAAGATTGAAGGCAGGAGGAGAAGGGGACGACAGAGGATGAGATGGTTGGATGGCATCACTGACTCAATGGATGTGAGTTTGGGTGAACTCTGGGAATCGATGATGGACAGGGAGGCCTGACATGCTGCAGTCCATGGGGTCGCAAAGAATCAGACACGACTGAGCGACTGAACTGAACTGCAGTCCTTGACGGTTGAGCGTTTCAACCCACAGCTGCAGACCACATCACCTCCTGAGTCAGCTTCTGCTTAAGCAGATGGGGGGGCGGACACAGCCGCCTTCTGTCCCTGGTGAAGAAGATCTCGGGGGTGGGCCCTGCAAGGTGAGCGCGGGGGCCCATGACCTGCAGATGACGGATGCGGCAGGGAGGCTGGGGGTGGTGCCAGCCAGGCGAGGAGCGGCAGCCCCCTTCCGAGCCCCCTGCCCATCACCACGTGAATGGCAGTCGCTCTCTTGCCCAGGTCCTCTGGCTCCTGCTCGATGCTCTGTTCCGCTGCCGCCACTCAAGCTCACGTCCACCCGGTCCCAGGAGCATGACGCTTGTCCATCCACCAGGCCGGGTGGACGGACCCCTCTCCCCTTTCACCAACCAGACCACACCAACCTTCCCGACAACACGCAAGTCTCTGGAGGCGGCCCTGAAACAAGGTGACCGATGACCAAGACTTCATTTCTTCCCTGTAACCCACTCCCCTCCTAAGGCAAAGTTTCACAAGTAATCGCACTTATTTTCCTTTCTATTCGGGATACAGATCTGTTTAGGACAGTAAGGTGACAGAAAGCATGATTTCCTGGCGAGGACGCCTTAGGGAGGTGGCGCTCCCCCAGAATAAAGCTCTGCAGATGGGGAGCCGAGCGCGCGGCCGCCCCGCTGATGGACGTGAGTTGTACACATTAGACCGGCAAGGCCTTCACAGGCACTTCCTGGATTCACAGAGGCTCTTAAACATTAATGTAGTCTGAAGCCTTCTTGAGTATTATTCAATTCTTGCTACTGAAGTAAAAAACTCAGACGTCTGACGCTAAAGGCTGAGCTAAGCGGCTGGAAGCCAGCAGCCACGGCGGCCGCGGCTCATCGCCCTCGGAGGAGCCCGGACACTCGCCCAAAGAACCAGCTGTGGTGACACGGGGCCTTCACAGGTCGGGGGCACCTTTACCAAGAAGGGGTTCTGCTGTTGTCGTTTAGTCGCTGAGTCTCATCTCATTCTTTTTTTTTTTCATTTATTTTTATTATTTGGAGGCTAATTACTTCACAATATTGTAGTGGCTTTTGTCATACACTGACATGAATTAGCCATGGATTTACATGTGTTCCCCATCCCGATCCCCCCTCCCACCTCCCTCTCCACCCGATTCCTCTGGGTCTTCCCAGTGCACCAGGCCTGAGCACTTGTCTCATGCATCCAACCTGGGCTGGTGATCTGTTTCACCACAGATAATATACATGTTTCAATGCTGATTCTTATGCAACCCCAGGGACTGTAGCCCGCCAGGCTCCTCTGTCCATCGGATTTCCCAGGCAGGCATACTGGAGTGGGTTGCCATTTCCTCCTCCAGGGGACCTCCCCGACCCAGGGATTGAACCCACCCCATGTCTCCTGCATTGGCAGGTGGATTCTCTACCACTGAGCCACCTGGGAAGCCCATAGAGAATGGGGAAAACACCCAAAACAAAGTTAAAAGGAGTAAAAAAAACCACAACAGCAAAGATGGCCCCTTTACTGATATTCACGGTGAGCAGCACGCAGGGCAGCCTGCGTTCCAATCACCTCTTGCAGATGCACCTGCTTCCAGCGTGTATCCGTTTATACCCAGGTCGGGTCCACAAACATCCTCCCTTTCTGGCAAACGGGGGATGAGCCACATGCTTGTCATATAGTCAACGTGCCGCAATCCTTCCTGTCAGACGACCAGCTGGACGAGGAGCCACGTTTCCTTCATGGCCTTAGGAGGACACCGCGCAGGCACCGACACCTGAGTCTGGGAAAATCCATCTGAGACCCCTGCAGCGGCAGACTCACTGTCTGAGAATCCGCTTAGACGATCGATTTCCCCGTCATCACGAGCATCGAAAGAGCTGCCCTCCACCTCTCTGTGCTCATCTCCTGCTTGTCTAATAATGGGGACAGTCTCCTCTGCCGGCTTGCCTCTTCTTGTCATTATGGGTGAAAAATAAAATATCCTAAATTCTCTACTATGTTCAAAAAAATGTCTCCAGGCTCCTTATCTTTGATAACCAATCATTTGGAAAACCCAATAAGAAAACTGAAGGATCTCACAGAAGGGAGATCCCTTACTTCTCTGTTACATTCTGTTACATTCTTCCCAATGACTCCATCTCCCATTCTTTCATTCTCTTATCAGCTAAGCCCCTTTTTTAACCACATTTAGGAATGACTGATGAGTAACGATATAATAATACCTGGGATGACACAAGAGCAAAATATTTTAAGATACAGAAAGAAATTAAGATCATTATGGTCTGACAATGTATCTCAGATTTATAAAAAGATTCAAGAGACCTATATAGTAGCTGCAAGATAGAACGCGTGTTTGTTCTATTTTTCAAACTAAGTAGATTTTTCTCCCTACTCTTTGAAAAGTGGAATAAAAGTCATCAAATTTCAATCCTTACACAGAGTTCAAAATATTCAAACAGGAAACTCAGAAACTAAAGTTGGATCACTTGATCCCTGAGGGTTCGTGGAGGTTCAGAGCTGTCCTCAAAACTGCGAACACCGGAGACACCTGGAGCCTGAATAAAGCCCCACCTCCTTCTGTGTGTCCCCCAAGGAGCCCTGCTGGCCCTCGACCAGGAAAGCCCAACGCGGGGCTCATGCGGGTAGAACATTCATCTCGAGAATGCCTGCTCACTCCCCGCATTTGGCAAAACATCAGACTGCCCCCAAGTCTAGTCTGTGAGGAGCTTCTGTTAGCCTAGCTTTTGGTCAGTAACTGCTCTCTCTTGGAGTTGAAAGCTGATGGTTCTTTAGGCCCAGTTGGACGAGAAGTACAGTCTTGGTCGGTCAGTAAATGCTCAAGGCTAATTTTCTGCCCTGCTGGCTGGGGTCCACACCTGCAAGAGGGCCAGGACCCAGGCCCGCTTCGCACTCCGTTCTTTATCCAGCGACTCTCCACCAAGCCCGGGAGGCTGACCGATGAGTCCCGACCTGACGGGAAGGTCCGTACTCACCACAAACCTGTTTCCTGCTCTGCCTCCTGGCCTCTGCACCCCAACTTCGAGCCCCCCGTGAGTCCCGAGTTGCCTGTGGAGGACTGCAGAAAGCCCTGGGCAAGGGGGCAGCACCCATCTGACTGCCCGCCACAGCCACCTGCCTCTGCCCACCACACAGGGGGGCCCGGCTGGACTCGGGCCTGGCCTGTGCTGCTCTGTGGAGAAAACGGTCCTGAAAAACAAATGTCACTCGCTAGACCTGGCGGTGGACACGAATGGTTCAGAGAGGAGTGGAGGGCTGACACGTCTTAGGCAGAAAACAAAGATTTCTGGAGAAAGGGCGTGCATGTAGCGAAAACAATGGCTACCCACCCCCAAACTGCCTGTCTCCCAATATCACTTCTCAAAACAACACAGGACAAGAAGAAGGGGATAATAAAACTACATGGGGCCTTCCCCGGAGGTCCAGGGGCTAAGACTCCACACTCCCAACGCAGGGGGCCTGCGTTCAATCTCTGGTAAGGGACTAGATCCAACACGCCGCAACTTAAAGAGTTCACATGCCCCTGTGTGCCGCAACCAAGGCCCAGCGCAGCCAGATAGATAAATAGTTAAGAACCTGCCTTCCAACGTGTGGGACACAAGTTCAAGGCTTTGGCCAAGGAACTAAGACCCCACCTGTCTCGGGGCAACCAGGCCCAGGCACCGCAACTACTGCCCACACACTCTGCGGCCCACGTGCCATGAGGCTCCCGCAGCCACAACCAAGGCCTCAGGCGACCAAGTAAATACAAAAATATTTAGAAAAACCACTACGGTGACACCGTGGCCTCACGACTTGCAAAAAAAGCCACCCAAGCCTGCTCACCCCATCCGGGCTCACACTCTGTACTCCTTCCACCTCCAGGGGGCTTCAGGATGTGGGGGGCGTGGAGGGGGCCACAGAAAGGAAAAGGAAACCTCCCCCTTCCCTTCAGGAAGCAATGGTAACACTTACAACTAAACCCGTGGGAAACAGAACTATAACCCCCCCGCAGACCAGCATCGCTCATGGAAAGCACTGCAAAAATACAAACAGAGTCCGACACCACAGCTGAATTCCCAACTGGTCTGTCTATTGCTCTTTTCTGATCAGCGGCAAAGTTCTGGGTCAGCAGGCCTGGACACGCCAATCACTTGATAGGGGGCCTCGCACCCCCTGTGCTGATCGGAAAAGCGGGTTTTCCAGGGTCAGCTGTGACGATGGGCTGTCTGACGAAGTGAACTCATGAACAGTGGTAGCTGTCCTCACTAATAGAGTTTCACTTTGACTAGCGGAGCACGTGCGCTTTCTGAAAACTCATGAACGGTTGCACGCGTGAGTCAGCAAAGAAACTTCCTAACTTCAAATGAGGCATTCCTTAACAATGAATCTGCCTGAAAGCAGGGCTTGTCTCCCAAGGTGCAACACTGAACTGGAAATACAAAGGAAACAACAGATCCCAGAATAATACATCACAAGGCTCTCAAAACCAAATGCTGGCGATTGTTTAAGATTCTAACGAAATGTCTATGGGTAAAATAAAAGGAATGTAGAACATGCAACCACCAGGCAAAGGTCGGACTGTGCCTTGAAATCAAGCTCCTCAGGGTGCTCATGACCACACCCCCGGTCACTGAAAACCTTCACCTGTTGGGCTCTGGGCCCCCACATGCAGGGCCTGAGCTCGGGTCCTGGCCACAGACCTGCCCACAGCAGAGCTGGGTCCCCCAGCTTCCCTACCAAGGCCGCCCCTCAGCCAGCACACTGGGCTTGCTGGGGTCTCACCAACGCCCCCACCTTCCGGCCTGCACAGGACAGAAGCCAGCACAGAGAAGAGCCCCCCCCCCACCCCCTTCAGGAAGCTCTGACGCTTCACCAACAGCTCCTGCAACACACGGTACTTCCAGGGGGAATAAGCATATGGCCTGTGCACCAAGACATATGTGTGTCTGGATTTGTTAAAATGATGTTAACAAAACAAAAGATGATTTGAAAACAGTTTTAGTAATTTAACAGTAACCTTCGGTAAAAGGGAAACATTGAAAGATGACCAAAAAAAAAAAAAAACAATGCAGATGGGTAATGGTATGTGCTATATAAGAAATATCTGCAAATTTCTGATTCTCACACAGTGAAAGACAAAAATTTGAAAAGAGAGAGCTTGTGGGCAAAAAGGATGAAGTTCTTCAACAGTAAACGGCAAAGCCCTCAATCAGCCCACCCTCTTCTGTGGGACTCTAATTATCACACAGGGACTCTGAACCCAGGCCCAGGAAACAGGGTTCGTGGAATTCTGGAGCACTGTTAAATGTGGGGCTGGGGTGTTTCTGGGGGGAGGGCCGAGGGCCAGCACCACTCCCCACAGGCGTGACCACCACTGCCAGCTCTGAGCACCAGCCACCCTCCCAGCTGGCCTTCCAAGACTTGCTCACTGTTCAGTCGCTCAGTCGCGTCCAGCTCTTTGTGGTTCCATGGACCACACCAAGCCAGGCTCCCCACCCTTCACTCTCCTACCGCTTTCTCAAACCCATGTCCACACAGTCAGCGATGCCATCAACCATCTCATCCTCTGCCACCCTCTTCTCCTTTCGCCTTCAGTCTTTCTCAGCATCAGGGTCTTTTCCAATGAGTTTGCTCTTGGCATCAGGTACCCAAAGGACTGGAGCTTCACCTTCAGCATCAGTCTTTCCAATGAATATTCAGGACTGATCTCCTTTAGGATGGACTGGTTGGATCTCCTTGCAGTCCAAGGGACTCTCAAGAGTCTTCTCCAACACCACAGTTCAAAAGCATCAATTCTTCGATGGTCAGTCTTCTTTATGGTCCAACTCTCACATCCATATTATATATCACTTCCTATGACTTAGATGAATTCAAACGTTTTCAAAGACCTTGTGCTCAACTGCTGAAGTTTCCAGATGTCAGATTATGTGGCATGGTATATTAGGAGGGTTAAAAGGGAAAGGATCCCACTAATGTTTTTGTTAATTTGTTAGTTTTTCCCTCTTAGCCAGAGCCAGGACCACTTCAGCAAGGATGGCAGTTTAAAACAGTAAATGAAGAGAAACCATTTAAAAGAAAGGAAATGAATCAAGAGGGGGAAAAATGTGAAACTGCACTTCAGTGGGAAGGAAACAGAACCTGTTCTCTGATGAAAGGATTTTAAAAGGCTGTACAAAGGGTCCCAATTAACGAGGATAAAATTCTACCACCTCAGCCTCGGGGATCATATCTGAACGTGCGAAAGTGCTTCGCAGCGAGTCATGAAGCACAGCTACAAATTGGGGAAATTAATCCTTGACTTCGCCACCAGAAGCGGGTATGATAGCCACGTGATTGGGGGGCTCGAGGCTTCAAGCAGAGCCAGGCTGGCAACTCAGGAAGGCGTCCAGGGGCCACCTGGATGCCCAGGCAAAATGGTCTGGACCTGGAACACCAGGACCTTGATAAGACGCTTAACCTCTGCACATCTCCCCTCTCCTAAATTCAAAGCAGTAATGTGCCTCCGTCACGAAGGCTGCTGTTAGCAATGAGAAGAAACACACAGCGGAGTTAATTAAATCATAAATGCAGCTCAGGGGAATTAGGGCAGGGGTCGGGGAGAGTCCCTCATGCTAGGCAGTGGCTGCAGCTCCAAGGAAGGGGGGCTGTCATCTAAGGACAGGGAGAAAAAGATGGACGAACCCGTGGACCTAGGGCATCGCAGCCCCAAGTCCTAGGAGACTAGAGCGCCCAATAGCCCCTCAGCCTGGAGAGCACGTGCTTGTCAAACGTCAGGGGCTGCAGTCTGGAGATGGAGGGAAAGACCACAGACCCACAGTCTGAGCAGGGAGCGAGGTGAGGACGTGCCGGGTCAAGCTGACGGAAAGCAAGGTCCAGGAGCAGGCCCACAGGCCAGAGACAGGACAGGCCTTCTTTATGGGTGGCTGACGACTGGATGCAAGTTTTGCCTCCTGGTTCATAAGAGACACCAGCATCTTCCTCCGCAGGAAATGGGAGCAGACAGCTGACTGATACGAATGTGTGTTCCGTGTGCACACACGGACTGAGTTTCCACAAAACCACCTCAACTGATTCCACCTCTGCATCATTCCAGACAGGCCAGCGTGCGCCTCAGGGGCCAGGAACAAAAAGCCCTGGGCAGTGTCTTCTAGAAAACAGTGCTGGCTAAACACCTGCTTCTGCCACAAGAGCGTGTGCAGAGGAGAGGACTGCAGCCACCAGGCGACAAGGCAGTGTTGTTTCACTCAACACACACACACACTCACACACTCTCACACACACACACACAGTCACACACACAGACACACACCCACACACACTCACTCACACACTCACACAGACACACACACACACTCTCGCACACACTCGCACACATTCAGTCACACACACACACACACTCTCACACTCTCACACACTCTGACACACACACACATACACAGTCACACACACACACAATCACACACACACTCTCACAGAGTCTCATACACACTGACACACACACACATACACAGTCACACACACACACATACACACACACTCACACTCGCACAGACACATTCACACACTCACAGACACTCACAGTCACACTTTCACACACACACACTCACACACAGACACACTCGCACACAGACACATACACACACACTCAGACACACACACACACACAGTCATATACACACTCACACACACACAGTCACACACTCTCACTCACACAGTCACACACACACACACAGTCATACACTCTCACTCACACACACA
>JADEYB020000018.1:2958797-2995253 GCA_015832495.2 Alces alces
CACACACACAGTCACACACTCACACACACAGAGTCACACACTCTCACACACACAGTCACACACACACTCACACACACAGTCACACACTCACACTCACACACAGTCACACACACACACAGTCATACACTCTCACTCACACACACAGTCACACACACACACAGAGTCACACACTCTCACACTCACACACAGTCACACACACACACAGAGTCACACACTCTCACTCACACACACAGTCACACACACACTCACACACACACTCTCTCACACACACACAGCAGCCACCAGGCAACAATCCATGTTGTTTTACTAAACACACACACACAGACACCCCCTCGTCTTCACCGAGTCCCTAATTAGGCCTCCTGAACATGGCTCCCGCAGGCTGGAAACGCAGACGTCACACTGGAGAGCGTCTAATTGCTCCTGGCCCTTCGGCTAACTCCCCAAGTCCTTTACCGTCGGGGAAGCCCAGACCCCCTCGTAGCAGCCTCACAGGCAGACACAGATGGATTCAGTCGAGAGGCGGCACGCAGAAGCACACAGACGCCGACTCGGCGACGGTGCTCGGAACGCCCCCAGGCCAGAGCGAGACGGCATCGCGACGGGACTGCAGAGAGACGGGCAGACATCCTCCTGGCAAACAAGCTGGCAAACGTCATCAAGACTGAAAAACACCCACGGTTGAGTCAGTAGTGCCTCCTGCCTCTTCTAAGACTGCATGTCAAGAAAATAACCCAAGATGCAATCGAGAACTTCCTTTTGAGAAACAGTACGTGTGCTGTCGAGGACAGTGAAAGAGTGGAAACCACGCAAACCTGCATCAACGGAAAGCAGGCCCAATGCGGCACCACCGCACAGCGGGCAACGGGCCGCATGTCTGGGTCCCCCTCAAATGTCCCTGCTGGAATCCTCACCCCGGGAGGATGGGTCAGGAGGCAGGGCCTTGAGCAGGTCGTGAGGGCAGACCTGCATGAATGGGACTAGCGTCCTCACACAGGAGACCCCGCAGAGCTCCCTCGACGCCCACCCCGAGAGGACGTGGACTACAGACCAGGCAGACGCCCCCAGGACGAGACCGTGCCTCCCCGACCGCAGACGCCCAGCCTGCCAGCCTGGGACAAACCGGCTCCTTCTGAGCGCCCCAGCCTACGGACCACAGTGTAGCAGCCACGCAGACGAAGACGGGCCTCTGCCGTCTCCACAGCAGCCTCCGGAGGCGCTTCCTGGGCTTCCCGGTGGCTCAGCGGTAAAGAGTCCGCCTGCAGTGCTGGAGGCCCGGGTTCGATCCCTGGGTCGGGATGATGCCCTGGAGAACAATGGCCACCCGCTCCGGTATCCTTGACCTGGAAAATCCCACGGACAGAGGAGCCTGCTGGGCTGCAGTCCATGCCGTCGCAGAGTCGGACACGACTGAGTGACTAACACTGTCACTTCCCTGAGGATCAGCTCACACACCAAGCCGTTCGGCCAGGCAAAGCGGTTTTCAGCCCACGCCCTGAGTGTGCAGACAATCGCTGGAGCCTGATTTCAGGACGTGGGGCCCCTCCTAAAAGACACCCCGCACCCCGCAGGTCATCCCCGTGCATGCCCAGCTCGGTTCCCAAGCCACCAGCAGCCTCTCACCCACCGTCCGCCCCTACCAACCTGCAGACTCTGGACATTTCCCGGGAGTGGAATCACACGGTGTGGCCTCTCGTTTCCAAGGGCCTCCGTTTCACAGCGTGTCTCAGCCCACCACTCCCCTTCCACTGCTGAGCAAGACTCCGCGGCGCGGGCAGACCACCCTCTACTTACACCTGCGTCGGCTGGCGGGCGCTCGGGCCAGACTCTGGGCTTTGCAGGCTGTAACGAACGACGCTCCCGGGAACACGCGCGGGCAGGCTCCGGCCAGGCCGCACAGTAGCCCTAGGTTTAACTCTCTGCTGCAGCGCCAGGCTACTGGCCAAAGCTGCTGGACCAGCTGGACACGCCCCCAGCAACAGACGAGGTTTCCGAGTCCTCCACAGGCTTGCTGACATTTGTTCCTGCTCCTCTGAGTCCTGACATCCTAGGGGTGTGACTGTGTTGGTCTGCGTTCCTTAAGGGTTAAGAATGCCCAGTACCTTCTCATGCTTATTGGCCATTACTTTGCAGAAATGTCTATTCAAATACTTAGCCCCTTTGTTAAAATCAGACTGTCTTACTGATTTAAAACAGTTCTTTATAATATCTCCCATTCTGCAGAGGTCTTTTCCCTTGAGAGTATCATCTACAGCAAAAAGTTTTCATTTCCATGTAGTCCAATTCACCTACTTTTTTTTTTTTTGGTTATTTTTGCTCTTGGTGTCACATCTAAGAAAACATGGGTTAAAATCCAAGGCCATGAAAACTTACTGCTGTTCTTTATTGTGAGACTTTAATAGTTCAGCGCCTACATTTAGGCCCATGACTCATTTTATTTTTATGTATGGTGAGAGGCAGAGATGGAACTTTGCATGTCAATATCTAATTGTTCCGGGCTTCGCTGGTGATTCGTAGTAAAGAACTCACCTGCCAATTCAGGAGACTTGGGTTCGGTCCCTGGGTTGGGAAGATTCCCCTGGAGGAGGGCATGGCAACCCACTCCAGTGTTCTTGCCTGGAGAATCCCCTGGACAGAGGAGCCTGGAGGGCTATAGTTTATGGAATCGCAAAGAGTCAGACATGATTTAGCAACTAAACAACGATCTCATTGACCCAGCACCAAATGTTGAAAAAGACCATTTCTCCACTGACTTGTCTTGGCATCACTGGCAAAGATCAACTGCCCATAAAAATGAAGATTTATTTCTAGACCCTCAGTTCTGTTCTACTGATGGCTATGTCCATCCACAAGCCAGAATGACAGTTTCTTGATTACTATAGTTTGGTAGTAAATTTTGATAGGAAATGTGAATCCTCCAACTTCATTCTGTTTCAAGATTGTTTTGGCTATTTGGGATCTCTTGAATTTGAATATGAATTTAAAGATAAACTTGTCAATTTCTGCTACAGTTCTAATAGGGAGTGCACTGAATCTCTAGATCAGTTTGGGGAGATCTGCCATCTTAATACCACCAAGTCTTCCAGTCCACCACAAAAGATATCTTTCCATTTATTTGTTGTTGTGCAGTTGCTAAGTCACATCCTACTCTTTGCGACCCCATGGACTGCAGCACGCCAGGCCGCCCTGTCCTTCACCATCTCCTGGAGTTTGCTCAAATTCATGTCCATTGAGTCGGTGATGCCATCCAACCATCTCATCCTCTGTCACCCTCTTCTCCTGCCCTCAATCTTTCCAAGCATTAGAGTCTTTTCCAATGAGTAGGCTCTTCATATCAATGGCCAAAGTATTGGAGCTTCACCTTCAGCATCAGTCCTTCCAGCGAACATTCAGGTTTGACTTTAGGATGGACTGGTTTGTTGACTTTAGGATGGACTGGTTTGATCTCCTTGCTCCATTTATTTAAATCTTCTTTAATATCTTCCCACAATGTTTTGTAGTTTTTAGAGTAAATATTGTAATTCTTTGCTAAATTTATATCATTTTATTCATTTTGACACTATCATAAATGGAATTGTTTTCATACTTTCATTTTTTGATGGTCCATTACAAGGGTATAGAAATAAAACTGGTTTTTCTATCTTGACCTTATATCCCACAACCTTGCTGAGCTCATTTATCAGCTTTCATAATTTTTTAATGGATTCCTTTGGATTTCCTACATACAGATGATGTCATCTGCAATGGGAGAGAGTCTCGCTTCTTCATTCCCATTTTCAGTGCCTCTTGCTTCATTTTTTTTTTTTTTTTGCTAACCCTGTTAACCAAACCCGTGGAGAACACGGACGTCCGTGTCTCACTCCTGAGCCTAAAAGGAAAATGTTCGGTCTTTCACATTAATCATGAGTAACCATGGGGTTTTCACGCACACTTTGCCAGAGAGGTCACTCTTCTGGCCTCAGTGTTTTGAGTGTTTTTTAATCAAGACAGGGTGTTGGATTATGTCAAAAGCTTTTCCTGTATCAATTGAGATGACTGTGTTGCTTTGTCCTTTATTCTGTTAGGATAGACTATTACACTGATTGAGTTCCACAGGTTGAACCAGCCTTGAATTCCTGAGATACATCCCGTTTGTCCTGATACATAATCCCTTTGCCATCTCTACTGTATTCAGGTTCTTAGTATTTCACTGAGGCTTGTTCCATGCCCTCCTTAGGGGTACGGGTCAGTGGTTTTCTTTCTTCGTGATCTTTGTTTCATGTTGGTATCAGGATAATAATGGCCTAGGAGAATGAACTGAAAATTATTCCTCTCTTCTCTTTTGTAAGAGTATGTGAAGGAGTGGTGCTAATTCTTTGTTAAATATTTGTCAGAAATCACCAGTGAAGTCAGCTAATCCTAGGCTTTTCTTTGTGGGGATTTTTTTAAATTACTAATTTAATCTCTTACATACATTGCTCTTATATTTATACATCCATATAGATGTTGATAAGTAAATTATAATATAAATTATATTGAGAGATAGAAACTTATTTTAAGGAATAGCTTCACACAATTATACGGACTGCAAGTCTGAAATTTGTAGACCAGGCCAACAGGCTAGAAACTCGGGCAGCATTTCTATGTTGTAAGAAGAATTTCTTCCTCTTCTTCTTCAGTAAATTTCCATCTTTGCTCTTAAGACCAATTCATTAGATGAGGCGCACCCATACATTATGCAGGGTAATTTGCTTTATTCAAAGACTACCAATGTATACGTTAATCACATCAAAATATACCTTCACAGCAGCATCTAGACTGCTATTTAACCAAATAAGTGGGCACCACAGCCTAGTCAAATTTATATGGAATTAACCATTACAGTCAGTGTCAGAAACTCGTGCCTTTCTAGGAGCATCTCCATTTCACCTACATCCTAATTTAGAGAGTTGTTCACAGCATTTCCTTACTGCTGTTTATTTTTGAAACCACTCATAATTTTAGTGATTTGAGTCTTCTCCCCCTTTTTTCCAGGTCAGTCTAGCCAAAGGTTGACCAACATTTTGTTGCTCTCTTTGAAGAACCAGCTCTGGTTTTGTTGAGTTTTCTCTACTGCTTTTCTATTCCCTACTTCATTTATTTCTGTTCTAGTCTTTATTTCCCACCTTCTGTTTGTTTTGCCTTTAATTTGCTCTTCTTCTCCTAGTTTCTAAAATTGAAAACTCAAGTTAATGACTTGAGATGTTCTTTTTAAATGTAAATATCTCTTGGAGTACTACTTTAGCTGCATCCCATAAGTTTCAGTATGCTGTGATTTCATTTTCATTCATCTCAAAGTAACTTCTAATTTCCCTTGTGATTTCTTCTCTAACTCATTGCTTCTTTATAATTGTATTCTAAAATTTTCACATATTTGTCAAATTTTCTCCTGTAACTGATATCTAACTTAATGTCTGTATGATCAGAGAACAATTTATATGATTTCTATCCTTTCAAATGTACTGATGCTTGCTTTATGGCCTAGCATATGGTCTACACTGGAGGATGCTACACGTGCACTTGCTCCGCAGAGGTCTCTCAGGCCCAGTGATTTCTAGGTGCTTGGTTTTCTTCCTACTCCTTTGTTGATCTTCTGTCTACTTTTCCTACACATTATTGAAAGGAGTATGTCACTATGTTCTAAAAAGACATTTTTTTAAAAAGCTTAATGACTCTGGGAGATGCTTAGATGTTAAAACAAAAAGCAGTCCTAAAATATGCATGCATAATATAATTGTTGTAATGTAAAAAGTACATTGACAAAAAAGACCAGAAGGAAATTAGGAAAATGTCCCAATGACAGCTTCTGAGACAAGGAGCTATACTGTTAATGAGTTTTCCGATTTTTTAATTTTTAGCATAAGTCCATCACTTTGATCATCACCAAGATGTTTTTAAACAGAAAATCTGACTACGTACAAGTTATGGGCTATGAAACACCGTGCACCTGACTGTCCGTCACCTCAGGGGCTGCAAAACCAGGAGCCCCCACCCTCTGGTTCTGAGCCACTTGTATTCCCAGGGCCCTCTGCTCTCCACTCCCCCACAGGGAACCGAACGGCCACAGGAAACCTCCTGAACGCAGGTGCTCTCGTTTCTACCTTTAAAATGTTTCTGAGATAAGCTGTGAACCACAAAAGTACGTTAGGTGTGAGGAATACTGCAGGAAGCCAGTGAAAGATGCATTTAGCAGCAGCCTCGGTTCATGACACACGGGAAAAACAAACTGCAATGAGGGAAGACATGATGCAAACAAAGAAAGTTTAAACAAACATTTCGAAGACTGTAATTCATCAATAAGAAACAGCGACGGCTCTCCCTCACTGTCACTAAAAGCCCAATTCAAACTGACAGTGGCCAAGGCGGGAGAAAGATGGTGGCACAGGTGTTCAGCTGACAGCAAGCCCCACCCCGAAGCGTCTCCTCCGAGTCCCAGCCAGGTGTGGGCATTTACTTCCCTGCTGACCCCACGCGAAATCCACTTCCAGTGCACTCCGGTATCCAGGAAATGCATGCTAAAGCCTCTTCTCTGGGCAAAAGTAACCTGCTTGAAAACAACCTGTACTTTTGAGATGCTGACTTATAAACAGTAACACAAAAATAAAGAATCAATGCTTTCAAACTGTGGTTCTGGAGAAGACTCTTGAGAGTCCCTTGGACTGCGAGGAGATAGGACCAGTCAATCCTAGAGGAAATCAACCCTGTCTATTCATTGGAAGGACTGATGCTAAAGCTGAAGTTCCAATACTTTGGCCACCTGATGTGAAGAGCCAACTCACTGGAAAAGACCCTGACTCTGGGAAAGACTGAAGGCAGGAGGAGAAGTGGGCAGCAGTGGATGGGATGGTTAGACAAACATCACTGACTCAAAGGACATGAACCTGAGCAAACTCCAGGAGACAGTGAAGGAGAGGGAAGCCTAGTGTGCCATAGTCCATGGGGCCAAAAAGAGCTGGACATGACTTAGTGACTGAACAACAACAATAAAATAGTATCCATAGTGTTCACGAGTAAACACATTGATCATTTCAGTCACTCCTCATATTAGCTTTCAAGAGTGATTTGTTTTAACAGAAAATGACATATCAAATCAATCAGGGCTTACACATGCTGGTAATGAGAATCAACTGTAAAATGCTCCTCCCACGTGCCCACCCACACCCAGGCACCCTGAGGAGCTGGTCCACAGTGTCCGGTCAGGGCAGCTTCTAAATTTAAGCAGCACGCAGGATAAAGGCGTGGGGTTGGGGGAATGCTGCTTCGTGTTTTGCTCTGCTGAAACTACTCAGGTCAACTAAAATATACCTTTTACTTAAATTGTGGGATTCAAGGTGACGGAATAATGGTTCTTAATCTTAAATCGGATTTAACACTGCTAAAAGGAATATGACAGCCCCTGTTTGAAAAATACTTAAAAACCGCACCAAGCCTGGGGGGAAAAGAACTTAAAAACTCCAACAACAGTACAAGGGTTTCATGAATTATGCTACATTATCTCAACAGAATATTATGTGCAGGAGATGGAAACAATCTTTACCAAGATGTCTTAATAATACAGGAACAAGCTAATGTTCTAAGGTTAAATGGGAAAAGGCGTGAAACAGAATTTTATACGTAACATGCTCTGAACTACATAAATACAACACACAGCGAAAAGATTCAGAGGAGCTCCCCGCAAACAGCTGTCCCCCACCAGGCACTGCCGCGGGCCTGCGCCCCATCCACAGGCCGGCCTGGTGGGGACGCAGAGGTACAGACACCTACGAGGGGTGACAGGAGAGCAGTGTCTGGGCCCCCCATGCAGAGGACAGAGCAAAACGCGGCTGGCTAAGGCCATAGAGGCCTCCTTGCTCCCAGCCAAACCCAGACTTCAGGAACCCTGGGCTCAGCGGAGCCCAAAGAGGAAAAAACTGCTCCCAGCCCGCAGCCCCAAGAAGCGGCCGGCCCCCTGCACAGAGCCCGCCTCCACTGTCTTCTCCCAGCACGTGACGCCCTCCTGGAGCGACACTCCATGAGGGCTTCTCCCACTGGCTTCACTGCCACCTGCGTGGCCGTCTTCTTCTCCAGCCTCTGCATCTGGACCACCCGCACACCCACAGCCACCACCGAGGTCCCCAGAGCTCTCCTGACTCCCGTCCTCAGCCACCCCTCGGGGGTGACAGGCACCTCCAGGGCCCAACCGCGAACAGGGACTCCATCCCAAGGTTTAGTTCAGTTCAGTCGCTCAGTCGTGTCCAACTCTTTGCAACCTCATGGACTGCAGCACCCCAGGCCTCCCTGTCCATCACCAACTCCTGGAGTTCACTCAAACTCATGTCCATTGAGTCGGTGATGCCATCCAACCATCTCATCCTCTGTCGTCCCCTTCTCCTCCTGCCTTCAATCTTTCCCAGCATCAGGGTCTTTTCTAGTAAGTCAGTTCTTCCCATCAGGTGGTCAAAGTACTGGAGTTTCAGTATCAGCATCAGTTCTTCCAGTGGATATTCAGGACTGATTTCCTTTAGGACAGACTGGTTGGATCTCCTTGCAGTCCAAGGGACTCTCAAGAGTCCAACATGAGAGTTCAAAAGCATCAATTCTACAGGGCTCAGCTTTCTTTACGGTTCAACTCTCACATCCATACAAGACCACTAGAAAAACCATAGCTTTGATTAGATGGACTTTTGCTGGCAAAGTAATGTCTCTGCTTTTTAATATGCTGTCTAGTTTGGTCATCAGTTTTCTTCCAAGGAGCTGAGTGCTTGGAGAGGCGTGGCTGGCGCCACTGCCCGTGTGTGTGTCTGTGTGCCAAACTCTGGTGAGGACAGTGTCCTTCGACAGCGGGACAGCAGGGTGAGGAGCCCCGGAAGAGACCTGGACTGCCGGCAGCCCCAGGGGGCCTGTGTGCACCTGTGTGTGTGCGTATGTATGTGTGTGCGCACATGTGTCTACACACCACTGTGTGTGCTGGGGATTGTGGGAAGACATGGAGAGTCTCTGAGTTTAACTGAAGGGAACACTTGAACACGAATTCTCTTCTCTCCAGCTTTTCTCTCTTCTGGACAATTAACATCGAGGGCATGTCCCTTCATCCCAGCCTGCTGATGATTCAGACAAACACACCAAGGATTGCTTGGGTCTTACAACCTAAGGTGCTAGACTCGTTAGGACAAACTTATTTACCACATTAATTAAATGGTCTATTTAACATGGAATATCAATTCTCTAATCACATCTCAGTTGAACTTCTTTCAATTAACAGCTCTGAAGCCTACTGACAGAGGTCCTACTGTTCTAGGATCATTAAGAACACTTTCATTATCTGTCAAATGAGGGAGCAAGAAGCAGAGAGGCAGGCAGGCTCCAGAGCGGCTTCTCCCCACTGATCAGATGATGGGGGAGCAGCCCAGGATCACTGGTTGCTTAGCAACAAAGAGGCTCCCATGAGACTCCAAGCGATGGGAGAGGGGCGGCCACAAAATGGACCACAAAATGGATGAGAAGCGGGCACCATCAGGGGACCATCTGGTCTCAAGTCAACCTCAGTCTTCAGATTACAACAATATCAGAATCTGAAGTGGACCTAAAACTGAGAAGGCCAAAACAAACCTAAAAACAGTAACAACAGACATCTGGCAGGAAGGTTCGTGAAGACAAAGTAACAGAGTAATACCAGCTTTAAATAAAAACGCTACCACTCAAGAGTAAAGGCGTCCTGTGGGGTTTCGTTTCTGTCCACAGATGCATTAAAAAGTAGATCTCACACACATATCACCAGGACTGTTTTTAAACTTGAAACACAAACCAGGCAAAGTTACGTTATAGTTGGTTGTTTGTTGCAACATACACGGAAGAAAAAATATGCAGTACTCAGAGACAGTATAACCCAACCTAAATGCCCATTAAACCAATTATTTTGCATGTGATTAATATTCCCATAAAATTAAATGCTACTAGTATATCAAAAGCAAAACGGTGATGAAATGCTGCAGAAATGCAATTAAAGAGGATTCGGTTTTTAGCTTGGAAGCAAAACATTCAACTAATAGTCTATCACCTTAACCTTATCCATTTAAATTGAAATCATTAAAGCCAGGGCTCTATGGCCATTAACACAAAACCACACTCCTCGAATATATTACATTTCTCCTCATTTATTATTTAAAACAATATATTAATAATAATAAACATCTTAATGTCTTCAGTAGTTGAGCATGTGGATTTAAGGACTTTTTCAAAGCAGGCATCAATGATAAAACTATTATTCTCCAATATTATTAATGGCTGTCATTAATAACATTAAAATTAACAGCAGTTTTCGGCACGGGTGTAATTATGCAGAGAACATGGGGGGGCCACTGAAGTCTGTGAGAAGAGAGCATCATGCTGCGGTGGTCTTACCTGTGTACTCGCAGATGAAGACGACAAAGAAGGGAGTGACAAGGTCATTTATCCCCTGAACATATCCGCTGGCAGGATGACGGATGGCCCATATGAACAGTATCCTTTCAAAAATCTGAAAGAAAAGTGAACAGCTGGTGGAGCAGAAAGCAAACACAGCAGAAACTTCTTAAACATGTGCATCCTTAAAATACATGTGACCGATACTTCTCAGTCTCTAATATAAAATATATATTTTTTTTAAATTCCAGTTATCTTGATTTTTTTAACAGACTCACAAGCAGTATGGAAGAAGGTCCCCGAGCCCTGGGCTCAGTCCCACCACACAAGCTGGCTCCTACAAGAGACACTCACTCTCTGCCCTCCCAGCCCCGCGGGTAACCACTGCACGTGGCCGCCCTGGTCTCGGCCAGCAGGCGCGGCGGCACCTGGCCTGGCAGTGCAGGAAGAGGGGTGGAGGGATGGAAGGGTGGGCAGGTGGGCAGAGGGAAGGTCGGTGGGCGGCTGCTCACAGAAATGGACATGAACGGACAGAGCGACACATGGGAGGGAGGGGATGGCGGATGCTCTAAACTCCCCTCGTGGGATGCCTTTTCATTGTGGTACAACTGACATGTAACAGCATATTGCCTCAGCTGCACGGCACAACGACTGAACGTCTGTAAATCCTATATTCCTTATGATCAGCACAATGACTGTGGCTCACACCATCACCACACACAGCCGTAGGATTTTTTTTCTCGTGACAAGGACTTCTAAGATTTATTTTCTTAACAACCTTCAGAGATGTAAATACCATCCACTGTGGTCGCCAGGCTGTACGCAACAGCAATGCCGTTTGTTTATTCCATTTTGATCCCCTTCACCCATTTCACCCCCCAAGCTCCACCTCTGGCAAACGCCGATTTCTTCTTTGTGTCTCTGAACTTGGTTGATTTTTTAATAGATTTTTTTTTTTTTTTTTGCAACTTAAACTCAAAGTTTATTTTAAATACGTAAATTCATTGATATTTAACATGGATCAGGCAAAATTATAATTGGAGTCCTAATTAATGTTTTAAAAGTTGAGACCAAATATTCAGTAGTAGCAGCAGGCTCTGATAATTCTTGGAGTCCCCCAAAATATCCCGAGCAATCTGCATGTTGCATTTCTCTTGGCGGGAATTTGTAGGAATCCACTGTTATGAGGACTTGAAGATTCTTTCAGTCTTTTGAGGGTGTGGTTATATGTCAAGTATAATCAAAATACAATATAATCAAAATAATACAAAATGACCATTTTCTCACCCCACCTCTCTCTCCCTCACTTTGTCTTACACACATTTTGTCAGTGATGTGAAGATTTTAGCTCTGTGACCCAGATTTTTCAGCTTTGGCTCTCAAGGAGTTATTTTATTAGTTAGGTACTGCTCTTTCATTTTGGATTCAGTATCACAAGGGAATGAAAGAATTTGGATATACACAACAAACAGACCTGATCAAATAAGAAATATACTTTATTTTCCTAGTCCAATATTTTAAAACTGTGCATTAAGTATCATGTGTATTATCAATTTAAAACATTTAGTCTGCAGTATAATAGATTTTTTTTTTCAGATTATTTCCCATTACAGTTTATTACAAGACACTGAACACAGCTGACTACTCACCTATCTGATGAGCAGGAGTCTGTACCTCTAAGCCCCACACTCCTCACGTATCCCTCCCCTTAACGCGCCCCTCTGGTCCCCGTAGGTCTGTGTCCTATGCCTGTGTTTCCTTTTTATGCATAGATTCATCTCTGTCACTTCTTAGATCCCACACACAATGATACAGCAGACGCTTCCTTAAACTGCTGGAGACTCCTGACCCTTGGAGGCAGGCATCAGGCCCCCGTCAGCCTGGCTCTCCCTGCCATCCGAGGACCCGATGCCCAGGCGGTCTCACCTCCTGTCTCCTCGCCACTCACGCCCAGTCCATCCTACCTCCCACCACATCATCACCCACGCACGCGCACATGCGCACACACACACGCACACACACGCAGCTTCAAGATCCCCCGTGGCTCCACGGCCCCCCCATACCGCGCCCTGGCCGCCCTGGGTCTGACCCTCTGCCACCAGCTCCCAAATCCCAGCTGCACTGGGCCCACCAGGCTGCCACCTCCTCCGTGCTGGCCCCCCGCCCTGCTGACCTGGTGTCCAGCTCAAGCCACACCCCTGGTGGCTGGGCCTCCATCTGCCCCCTCCCCACCCACTGGGGAGGGCCGACTGCTTCCTGCTCGTGAGCCCCCCGGCCGGCAGTGTCCCTGGGCCTTCCCGTCCCGGGTCCCTCTGATCGACGACACCTGCAGGCACCTCCTGGACGCCGGACCACCATCCACATCCTGGAGCGGTGATGCTGTGGACCTGCAAGGCCCACCAGCCAGGACCTCAAGGCCCCCCCGAGTCCGTGGGGAGACGGACTGGGGGCGAGGATCAGCTCCAGGGGCGTCTGGTGGACGGAGACCAGGGGGGAGGCGATGGGCTGTGATGCGGATGATGAGCCGCTCAGACGGCAGGAGGAGAGAGGAGCCCCCCAGAGCCAGCAGAGGCAGACACAGCCAAGAGGTAGCAGGACGGCTCCGGGCAAGCACAGTGGCTGAGAACTGGGGCCCGAGGTCTTGGCAAGGCAGCCTGGCCCCCGCACGGGGACCTTCTGTCCCTCCCTGCACAGGTCTCCCTCCTTCCCGGCCACCAGCTGAGCAGGGGTGTGGACAGAACCCGCCGAGGAGCCTGGCAGAGCCCGCAGGTCTGCCCCCCAGCACCGGCGTGCCTCACGGAGGGGACGGGTGTGCGCATCCTCCTCGGGGCCCTGTCTCCAGGCGCGCCTGCCCCGATGCCACACAGGCCCTGGCCGCTGCCCGGAGCCCTCGCCAGCGTCCACGCCAGGAAACAACATCCCCAGCGCTCCAGCGCTCGGGTGCCCTTGACCTGACACCTGTCCAGGCAGCACCCCTACCTCCCCGGGTAATCAGCGCCGGGAGGTCACACCCACAGCCTCGCATGTCTTGCATATTATTTCCCTATAACAACAGCTATTAATTTAGAGAATAAGACTCCCATGATTATCTCGGGTGGGAGCGAGAGATGGAAAGGAAAGGTGATCCCCTTGCTTTAATGCCCTTCAGTCTCTCTCTTGGCAGTAACTGTCCTGCATGCTGGGGACAGCTAGGGTCCATGGCGGGATCCACCCCAACCAAGCCACCCGCGGTCCCAGGCCCCCCACGTGCCCTCACGGGCACGTGCCCTGGTCCCCGAACCCTCCCCAGCCCCACTGTGGGACCACCCACCGCCCAGAGCACGAAGCGGCATCTGGCTAAGGGCAGACAGAAGGTGATGGATGATCAGCCTCGTCTGGACTCCCGAGGAAACCGCACTGACTGTCATGACGTAGGAAAGGTGTCCACAGACATCACGCCTGGTGACAGCGGGGAGCACAGATCCAGAAGGACAGAGGGGGTCCCCGAGCCCTGACCGGCCTGCAGCTGGGGGGCTGAAGGGAGAGCGCCGGCTGGGGTGGGGCCTACAGCATCCGCAGAGCAGCGAGAGCCCAGCCCCACCCCGAGGGGCACCTCACAGTCAGCTCGGCGTCCCAGGTCCAAGGGACAGTGGCTCTTGGGGGCAGCTCTGGGGCCAAGGTGCCCCAGGGCGGGGGGCAGCCCGGGGTGTGGGGCCAGCTTCCCACGAGGTGCCCAAAGTCCCAGGCCAGAAAGGAGAGGTGTCGCAGAGCGGGAACCAGGTGGCCTCAGCCGCTCGGTGTCCCCTGCACACTCTGGCGTCCCACCGACGGCCCTGCCCCCGGTCATGCGCCCTGAGTCCACCTGTAACGGGAACAGAGCCAGTGCCTCACAGGCCGATTCTCCGCTGGTGTCTGGGCCCGGGTCACACCCGCTGCCGACGGAGCCCAGCAGGGCCATCGCGTGCCCCTCGGGCAGCCACAGGCATTCCTGCAGGGGCCACAGTCCCGACTCCACGTGTCACAATCCAGGTGTTTCACTAACAGCTGTTACAGGGCGAAGCGTGAAGACAGTGCACTTGACTTGCACAAGGCCGTCGGCAGACGCGGGGCAGTTTAGGGAAGAACAGACACGGAGGGCTGTCAGAGACAGGAGCTCGCGTTTAAGCAGATGCACTGCGGGTGGGAACAGTGGCGTTTATCTGCCAGCGAAGGAAGCGTGCCCTCCGTGTGTGGACGTGTTTAATGAGGACGCGGAACCGTCTGAGATGGCCCTAGCAATGAATATTCACTGGATGGTATTTGCTATTAAAGTTCTGTTGACATTCCTGAGGTCTATCTTTGTTAGAGAGGAGGAATTCATTAAACAGCTCAGACTTCAACCTCTCCCCCAAGCACCTTCTCCACAGACCAATCGACCCTTGTCAACAAAAATGAAAACACTTGCTACTATGACCGGCGGCACCGTCGCGACTGCTGGTGCTGTGGCCATCAGTACCACCTGCCACTGAAACAGTGAGAAGGCAACGGGCATCTCCAGTCTGCTTGCCCAGTCTCTGGAACCTGAGCACCATGCCAGGTTTCCCCTAAAACCCCAGCGTTCTTCCACAGAGGGCCCCTTGGGGCAGCTCCTTCTGGCCTCACTCTGCAAACACATCGCCACCTTCCCATGCCTCCAAGACAGGACCAGGGTGCTGACAACACCATGGGCTTGGAGAGCTGAGAGGTTCTGCATTCTAAAAAATTTAATATATTGAAATTGAAAATGTCGCTGTGCTCATGATTACTCGGGGGAAAAAAAATCTGATTTCAGAAATGCGAAAGCATCATAATTCAACCATATGCATCGGCAACATAACTTCCCAGCATATCAAGGGCCGTGGAGATAATTTCTGTGAGAAGAACAACAAAATATACGATTTGTGTTGAGAAGACCTGTGGGATTTATATCTCCCGAAATCCAGGAGCCATGTGGGCTCAGAAAGGGGAGATATTTATAACACAAGTGCTCGCACCACGAGGGAGGGGACGCTCCCCCCGTACGAATTACAGCATCTGATGAACGAGACAAAAGTAAGAGTCCCTAACAAATCTAAAACGCAGATTAATCGGCAGCCATCCATCACATAAAATATACACTGAACGCAGGTTTATAAGCCAGTTAATAATAGCGCGCTCGGAAGCAGGCTGCCACGCCACGCTGGGTGGTGAATTACTCCACCTTCACCTCCTTGAGATGTGAGGATTTACACCCCACATTTTGCGCTCAAGTCACTTGTCTTGACGGGCTGGCAAAGCACACACGTGGCGTCAGGCTCAGAACCGAAGTACAGAAAAGAGACACCACCTTCAGACAACACATCACGGTGTCACCAGCGTCAGAAGGAATATTCGGGGCGGCAGATGCAGCTCCGTATCAAAGCGCAGCCGAGGAGTCAGACACGGTCAGAGAGCATCTGTCCGTTTAGCGAGCGGCCGGCCTTCCCCTTCCGGCGGTTCGGCACGTGAGATGTTAACACTCTTAAATCCTGCAAGGCAGTGAAAAATCTGTCCTGGCCAATTTGGATTTGCTTCAGGAACACAGTCTCCTTGGTACTAGGAAGTCGCTTAATAAAATTCACCGTATCAACAGAATAAAGGAGCAAAGACCTATTCTCACCTCAGACGAAAAGTGGGAAAGAAGGCGATAAAACCTCAGCAGCCACTGAGGACTTTAAAACCCTGAGTAAAGCAAGGCTCCATCCTTAACATGAGGCAGCTACAAAACCTAGAGCAAACACCCTGAGTCAATGACACAGACTTCTTCAAAACTGGAATGACACGAGGATGTGCCTTCCTTCAACACGAATATTCAATACTGTAGTGGAAATCTTGGCCAGCGGAGGGGGAAAAGAAAAAAAAAAAAACCGCCAAGCCTGGCTATCTAGAACAGAAAGGAAAAAAATGAAACTATCATTATTCATAAGCGATATGATTAACTTCCTTAGAAACTCAAATACACCTACACACAAAACATTATAATTGATAAAAGATTACTAAGTTTGCCAGATATAAAATGAACTTACAAAGGTCAACTGCATTTCTATATACTGTCATTAAAAAATTAAGACAATGCTACTAAAATGCAAAAAGATGCCACTTACTAAAAATAAATCTATGAATAGATTTAGTAAGTCGTGTGATGTATTTAAGAGAAAAAGCACCAGAATGAACATAAGCCAGGTGCTTCTTAACCCTGGGCTGGATCAATAAATCACAGAAGGCACCGGGAATATCACGCAGCGGTGAAGATGAACCGCAGGCTGTGTGCGGGTAGCTGGGGCTTAGAGCCTCAACTCTGTCACACAGACAGTGACGACAAGCGGTGCGCTCAGCACAACTCCACTGAAAATACTCGGTGAAAACAGGTGAAAGACACAGACAACCCACACCACAAACCAGAGAAAAGCAAGAGTATAATGCACCAAACATCATGGGGAGTTCCCTGTTGGGGGACGGACAGAGAAGGGACCTCGCTGAGGCCAGCCTGGCTGTCTCATCAGCTTGACAGTGGGCAGTTCACTTCAGTCGCTCAGTCGTGCCCGACTCTCTGCGACCCCATGAACCGCAGCACGCCAGGCCTCCCTGTCCATCACCAACTCCTGGAGTTCCCCCAAACCAATGTCCACTGTGTCCGTGACGCCATCCAAACATCTCATCCTCTGTCGTCCCCTTCTCCTCCTGCCCTCAATCTTTCCCAACCTCAGAGACTTTTCAAATGAGTCAGTTCTTCGCATCAGGTGGCCAAAGTATTGGAGTTTCAACTTCAGCATCAGTCCTTCCAATGAACATGCAGGCCTGATTTCCTTTAGGATGGACTGGTTGGATCTCCTTGCAGTCCAAGGGTCTCTCAAAAGTCTTCTCCAACACCACAGTTCAAAGACATCATTCTTTATCACTCAGCTTTCATGGCAGTGGACATGTGGAAGCAATTTTTAATTTTTTCTTTAAATTGGACATATATGTTATGGAAAACTTTCTGCTCTGATTTATTTTACCATAAAGCCAAAAAGAGAAAAAAGGGGAAGGGGAAGATCTATGGATTAGAACCTTGAAATAGATACTAGAAGAGTTTAATGAACGGATCATATAACGAATACATATCTCTCAGGCTCTCACAAAGAGGCTTCTCAGGCGGGCTCAGCGGTAAAGAAACCACTTGCCAACGCAGGAGACAATGGGTTCAATTCCTGAGCCAGGAAGATCCCCTGGAGAAAGAAATGGCAACCCGCTCCAGTATTCTTGCCTGGGAAATCCCAGGACGGAGGAGCCTGGTGGGCTACAGCCCGCAGAGTCACAAAGAGTTGGGGTCATGACTGAGTGACTAAACAGGCTCTGACAAATGCATTCCCCCTGCCACCCCCAAAGGGTAAAACAAAGATGAATTATGAGACGGAATGGAGAGAGCAGTAAGTATGAAGACGCAGCCTGAGACCCCAGCCTGAGACCCTGCCAACACTGCATCCCCCACAGAAGGACCCCCCTGAACACACACCCCAGGAGGAGTGCGTGTGTAATTCATGCAGCCCACCATCACCTGTCAAGTGTTTATCATACTACATGCCAGCCCCACGGGAGGCACCGGGAGGAACAGGAGAAGACCCAGGATCCGGCCTTGATAGCCTTCAGCGTGAGAAGAGACAGCCAGGGCCTCGGCCGTGGCCAGAATCCCAGCCAGACACTCGGACACGCCAGTCTGAGATCCCAGTGTCCATCAGGCACCAGTGGTGCAAAGACGAAAGTGGACGCTGCCCCTCTCGAGAGCTGCATCCAAGGGGACAGAGACTCGAGCAGACCGTGGGAATCACGTGGGCACTGTGGGGTCAGCCAGGGTGTGAGGGCGGTGCTGGCAAGCTCAAAGAAGTGGGGGACCGGTGAGCAGAGCAGGCCAGGGAGGAGGCCCCCAGGCACGGAGGCAGCGCCCCCCATGCAAACACCCCAACCCTCTTCAGGCTGGGCCAGACCCTCGGGACACAGCCAACGCCTGCTCCTCTGGAAGTGGGCTTCTCCCCGGCCGCCTCGGCCCCGGACGCCAGCCGGGCCCATGCCCCTCCAAACACACACTCCAGTCGGGAAGCCTGTCTGCAGAAAGCTCAGAGTCAGGGGAAGAGTCCAGGATGAACACATCTGTGCTCCATGGATACGTCTCTCCCAGAAAATGACCATCCTTCGGGGCCACGGAGAACTCATCACCCCAACCGGAAGGACCATCCGTGGATAATGGGGTCTTAAAGGCCTGCACGTTCATCGTCCTCTGTGTCTGTTTAAATGTAATGAGACGTCACTTCTCCGTGGCTAATTGGAAAAAGCATCTTATTTCCCTAATGTGTGAAACTGCTCTAAGAAGCAGAGAGCCAGAGGGCAGATAACATAATAATTACAGAGGAGAAGGAAGTCACGAGTTGATGAACTCATCTCGTGAGAAGGCCCAGCTTGTGAGACCTGAAGGAGGGCCTCCCCTGAGCTCCCTGCACCAGCCCACTGGCCAGAGGGCCTCGGGCTAGAGCCTGCGTTTTCCCAAGTAAAAGGCTGAGGTTATTTCCACAGACAGAAGATAAGAAGAGCGAGGGCCAAAAAGTTATGAACTTTACTCTCAAATAACAACATTGGATAAAAAGATGAATTACTCTTCAGTTCAGTTCAGTCGCTCAGTTGTATCCGACTCTTTGCGACCCGATGGACGGCAGCAGGCCAGGCCTCCCTGTCCATCGCCAATTCCCGAAGTTCATGCAAATATTGAGTCGATGATACCATCCAACCACCTCATCCTCTGTCGTCGCCTTCTCCTTCTGCCTTCAATCTTTGCCAGAATCAGGGTCTTTTCAAATGAGTCAGTTCTTCGCATCAGGTGGTCAAAGTATTGGAGCTTCAGCATCAGTGATTAATGACTCACATCGACAAAATCTCCTAAGTCCCGTGAGGCTGCAGGCGCTCGGGCGCCGGCCCTGCTCCCGGGGAGGTGACGCTCAGGCAGAGTGGGACCTCATCCAGGAGGAGACAGTGCGAGCAGAGAGAAAGCGCCGAGACGACCACGGTGTGAACGACAGTGGGGCGGGGCGCCTCCCACAAGCCCAGCGGAAGCAGACAGCTGAGGTCGCAGGCGCCGGAGGGAGGAGCTGCCGCTTCACGCGACGGGCACTTGTGCACGGCTGCTCTGGGCCCCGCAGACAGAGGAGACGGACAGACAGAAGGTCCGATCAGGTGGATCAAGGCGGAAGCACAGGGCAAACGCTGGGAGGCAGCCGAGCCCCAGGTGCCAGGTCCCTGGGGACGTCACCCAGTAGGTCACCCCAGGAGGCCCTGTCCCAGCAAAGACCCTCCCTCCGTCCACAGCCTCCACCTCCGTCTGTGCTTCCTTCCAATAGGGACTTCCAGCGTCCATCCCAGGAGTCTGACTCAGAAGGCCTAGGGGAGGCCAGGGAACAGGCAGGCTAAAGGTTTCAAAAGCAATTAAACAGTGAGCCAAAAAATGGAACAGACAATTCACCAAAGAAGATCTGAGCATGACAAATCAGTAGATGAAAAGATGCTCAACATCCGTAGTCAACAGGGAAATGCAAATTCTAACCCCATAAGATGCCACTACACAGCTGTTTTTTAAAATACTGAAAATTAAACAGATTGGCAATACCACGTATGACAAGGCCGTGGAGCAACTGGGCCTCTCACACATGGCGAACTGGCAGGGCCACCCGGGGAAAGGGTTTGGCAGCCTCTCATAAAGTGTACAAACATACACTTTCCATACCGCCCTGCGTCTCCACGCCTGGATGTCTTCCCTAGACTTGCACATGACGGTTTAGGGCAGATGTACGTCCTAACAGGCCCAGTCAGCACCGTCATGGACCAGCTGTAGTGTGTCCAAGCCTAACCCCTGCAATGCCGCAAACCAGCACCTGACTCTCCCCGCTTCTCACTGAGACCAGCACTTCTAGACTTCTCCTAAAGCCCCTTGCTTCCGTCCCCTGGTTCCCCCACAGGCAGGCACCCCCAGGCCGGGCCCTGCACAGGGGTGCAGCTGGAGGAACGTGTGTGAGCTGAGGGAGGGGCCGCGGGGGCCCAGTGCCAGGGCCCAGGGGCTTCCACGGGGATCGAGGTCCCAGCCTGTCACACGTGACACCAGCCGACACCGGCCGGCGGGGCCTGGATCCCGCCTCTGAATCTGGGAGCCCACAAGCTCAGCTCTGTGCAGAGAGTCTCCAGTGGCAGGAAAAACATAACGGTAAAGATAAACTAAAGGTCGCATGGCAGGCTCTATTTTCCATTTTAAAAAATACCTTAAAACGAGGTTATAATATGTGATCTCTCATCTTCCAGATACAATAAGCACAGTTATTGAAAAGGACAATCAAAGAGAAGTACCTCAAAATGACTACTTCTGGGGGAAACTAATTTTCTCCTTTTGTGTTTTGTAATCTAAAAGCACTTTGGCTTTAATAATCGTGGTTTTTTTTTAACAAACACTGCACAGCAAGAGATATCAAAATTTAAAACTGCATTTACTAGAGCAATCAAGATGAAAAACAAATATTTAAAACAATGAGAAAATTCAATTTTAAAGAGATGCCATTTATAATAGCAACAAACAATATGACAACAAAAAATAAATCTAATAAAACATACATGGGACCTTTTATGGAGCAATTTCTAAAACTTCATTGAAAGGCATTAAAGAATGGTCTAAGAAAATGGGGAATTAGCATGTTCATGAAAATGAAGACTAAATTTCATAGACATGTCAGTTCTCCCGAACTGATCTATAGATTCTGTGCAATTCCAATCACAAATCAAACAGACGTTAGGAACAAACAAGAGCAGAATCTAAAAAACACAACAGTGAATCCAACAGAAAAGAAGCCGGCTCACAGATACAAATAACAACGAGGGGCTACCGGTGGGGAGAGGGAAGGGCGGGCGGGCTGAACAGGAATAAACTCGTAGCATAAGGGAAGCCATCGGGGTCTATTGTGCACACAGGGCGCAGAGCCGGCGTTTATAATAAACCTAAGCGGAGCACAAGGTTAAGACTGTGGACCACCACACTGTCCCCGCAACACGCAGCGCTGTGCATCAACTCTGCTTCAGTTTGGGAAGAGGAAGAAAACCCTGGCCATCTGATCCTGGGACTTCCACGGGCTCCCCCAAGGGTTTACATGCAGGAGCAGAGCCTAAGATGACCCGATCAGTTTTGAAAGTGGGTGGCTGGGGGCGCGTGGGGGGCAGTTACGTACACTCCCCACGACATACTGAGACTTCTGGTGAAGCTGAATGGATCAGGCACGCGCGAGCTGAAGGAAAGGTAACCTGAACACTGGGGCAAACAAGCCCGCGCGCGTCCATGCGTTTGCCCTCAGTCTCTTCAGCCGTACTCAGCTCTGTGACCCTGGGGACCTGCCAGGTCCCTCTGTCCCTGGGATTCTCTGGGCAAGAATACTGCAGTGGGATGCCGTGCCCTCCTCCAGGGCATTTTCCCGACCCAGAGATGGAACCTGCATCTCCCGAGTCTCCTACGTTGCAGGCAGATTCTTTACCACTGAGCCACCAGGGAAGCCAAATCAGAGATCAGATCTCCACAAATGTGAAAAAGATGTGAACAGAAGGGACCCTGCAAACATGGGCAGAAAAGCGAGACCGGTCACCAAGGGAGAAAGCGGCAGTGGACTCCCGCCTCGGAGCACACACAGCCACAGGACACCGATGAACTGAAACAGGTGTGAACAGCAACACTTCAGAACCTTGAGGTGAAATTAAGGGAGGGAGAAGGGCTTCAGGATGTCTCCTCAGGAAGCTAGCCCTAACTGAGGAGATGGGTACGCTCAAAGCCACGACAACTGAGAACTTCAGACTGTGACCAAGAAGGAAGCCACCAAGAAGGAAGTGTCAGAAACCAGCCACAGGGCGAGAGGAGGGATCTGCCCCTACCAAGTGGCAGTCAGAATCCCCAATATATCAAGAGCAACAACCAACAATTAGACCAACCACCCACAAGAAATCAGGCAAAGACAGAAACAGGCATTTCCCAGAAGGAGACACAGAAGCACACAAATACAGGAAGAGATGCTCACTCCACGGGTGATCAGAGACAGGAAAACGAACACTGTCAGAGAGAGAGACCTTGAGAGGCCTGGAGGCTCGCAGAGCCGGCGGGGGTGTGAGCACTAGATGGCTGGTCCTCTGCTGGAGAGAGCGGAGGCAGGACAACCCTCAGGAGACCACCCCAACATCACCTGGAAAGTTTAACAGGCTGACACCCAACCGTGCCACACCTTGTTGTTGTTGCTAAGTTGCTAAGACTCTTTGTGACCCCACGAACTTCAGCCCGCCAGGCTGCCCTGTCCTTTATCAGGCCACGGAGTTTGTTCAAATTCATGTCCGTTGATTCATCACCTTACTTCTTCATGAATGGTACTGGGAAAGCCCTGCCAGTGGACACCTGCAGAACCGTAGGTGAAGGTTCCAGGCAACACTGGTCCCAGAGCAAAACCTGGAGCCCACCCAAACATCCACCAACAGGAAAAGGCAAGAGAAACTGTGGGGTATCTGAGTGACAGCTGGACACACAGGTTGGCTGAACCTGAGAAAATGGCGTGGGTGAAGAAAGTCAGCGTGCAGAGACCAGACCACACAGACAGAGGAATGATCCGGCTCCAGACCGTGGCTCCCCGGGCCACGTGACGGACATTAAAGGTGTGGAGAGAGGGAGGGAGACACAGGGCAGGAGAGCGGGCATCTCCTGGGGAGGGGCCTGGAGGCGGCTGAGAGCTGCAGGCAGCCTCCACGTGACCGGCCACGCGCGGGTGGGTCGCGCTCGGGTGGGGCTCGCAGCCCTACACTGGGTGGGGGGCCCACGCATGTAAACCACAGACACACATACGCTCCACCTGAGTTCTTTCATACACAGCGATGTCTGCACAATAAAGAGAACAGTGAGCGCTTCGTGTTGGCGACTCTGCCCCAGGGGCCACCCCGGCCCCCGCCGTGGGTAAAGCCGCTGGGACGGCGGGCGTGGGGCTTCCTCCGCAGGACGTCCAGATCCCAGCTCTTACCTCTGTCACTTTGGGCTGAAGTATCAACGCTTCGGGACTCATTCGAGGGATGTCTATGTGGATCTGGAGATGGAGGAGAAAGACACGTGGATTTTAAAAGCTGGCCAATGTCGCGGCAAGCGCGATGACTGAAACAGCGACTCTGAGTGACAGCAGCAGGTGTGCGGGGGTCTGCCTGCCCTCTCTGGGCCGGGCGCTCTCCTGTGGGGTCTGCCTGCCCTCTCTGGGCCGGGCGCTCTCCTGTGGGGTCTGCCTGCCCTCTCTGGGCCGGGCGCTCTCCTGTGGGGTCTGCCTGCTCTCTCTGGGCCGGGCGCTCTCCTGTGGGGTCTGCCTGCTCTCTCTGAGCCGGGCACTCTCCTGTGGTGGGGTCAGGTTCCATCCGCCTGGCCCCCGCCCCGCCCCGGCACGACAGCCTTGCTCCACGCTTCCCAGCCCGGTAACGGCGGCTGGCTGACTAGAAACAGAGCGGGCCCTCGGCTACTTAGTAACAAGATCCATGGCAATTAGCAAGCATTGATTTCCAGCCTCTGACACAGGGAGCAATTCGAGTGCATCAATAGCGTACAAGTTTTCGGCCGTGACAGCTTCTTCCTGGAAGCCGGGACACAGTGTTCTGCGCTGTACACAGTCCTTGGGGGAATCCAGGGCACTGCTCAGAGGCAGCACTTCAAAAGCCCTGGGAGGAACAGCGGGCCCCTCCTGACCACCGTCTGACAGGAGAGTCATCACAGAGCGTGCCCCACACAGCTGTCCGGCTCCCGTAAGCCTGCTCAGGGAGCCCAGCACCCCGCATGAACGCCCCACGGCAGCCAACGCTACCGCCATCCCCATTCACCCAGGCACATGGCTACACGGGCCGAGGGAAGGCAGGCGTCGTGATGCCGTGGGGAGGGGGCTGCGATGCAGGTCCACACCCGTCCTTGCCCGTGACCACGAGGGTCCTGAGACCCACGGGGCCTGGGTCTCCTCACCGCCTCGCCAGCACCATGGCCTTGCCCACCCCAGCAGGCTCTGCATCCTTACCCGTCCGAGCCCCGCCCCATGCTTGGAGGGCTGCTGGGGGATGCATGGCCCCAGAGCTGCACGCCTCTGACCGGGGAGCTGCTCCCACTTGCGGGGCCCACCCCGGACTCTCCCCTCGGGGGAGAACTCGGAAACCCGTTGCCCATCGGTGGTCCCAAGGGAGGCAGTGAGACTGCCCAGGGTGAGAACTGGGCTGGGGTCAGGGGCCGGCAGACTAGCGAGTTCCGGGAGCAGGGACTACAAGGCGATAGGGAAAGTTGGAAAGGAGACGGCATCAGAGGAATACAAGAAACGACCTGACTCAGACCCGCTGAGCAACGCGGGGAGGAATCTAAATGCCGAGATGCGCAGGCACCCCTGGTTTGGGAAGAAGACCCCGAGGACGAGGACTACAGTCTGCTGGGGCCGGAGCCCTGCGGCTGGCCACATGCAGGAGACCAGAACCCTCCAGACCCCACCCGTGACCAGGGTGTCCACCAAAGCCACCTTAGAGCACTGACCCCACGCCATCAGAGCCACGGGGGCACGCCAGGGGCCAGCACAACCTCTCTACCAGAGGAGCTGCCCGCCACGTGCTGGCTGAGGGGCAGGGCAGCGCACCCCAGCACCAGCTCGGCACGCCCCGCCCCCACACACAGGCCTGGGCCGGCTGGGGCGGCCACGACATCCTCAGAACCCGCAGGGCGGGGAGGACACGCCGGGTGAGCTGGGACCGACTCTTCATGCTTTGGACGTGACAGCTTCACCCACAGGGTGAACAGAAACCGAGAGAACAGAGGGCAAGAGAGGGCGGGAAGCAGACGGGGTCCTGGCCGCCCAGGGCAGACGGGCGGCCAAGGTCAGCTCATGGGTCAATCCCCGAGAGCGGGCAACAGGGAGCGGAGACCAGGGTGCCCAAGCCCCAGAGTCGTGCCGGCTCCATCTTGACCTAACAGAGCGCCTGAAACGGCGATGCAGGACGGCCCAGGGTCCACCTCCAAGAGGCAGGCGCACTCGGCCCAGGGCAGGCAGGCCCCAGCAGCGCACCCTGTGCCCAGTCATACCGACACGAACATAGAAACATTCGGGGGACTCTCAGTAACAGGGGAGCTTTTTATTACCTATCACAGTAACTGACTAAAGATGCATGCAACCCGTCTTTAATTAACTTTCCCTTGAGAAATTCATAACAGAACACAGCCCGGTAAATCCTGCAGATAGATGTTGGTGTCATCCTGTGGACGTCTTTTTCCAGAATAAAAACATGGCAAAAACACAGGCAAAACAGAAATAAATGTACCCACTCACGAAAGCCAGCAGAGTGGAAAAACAGCCAGGTAAGCCGGCATTTCCCTGACCCGATCCACATGCAGGCTGCATCAGAACTCGGTTTCCCAGCGACAGGGGGCAGCCGCGGGAGTTGCAGACAGACAGAGTCCCAGTGTGGGCGGCAGGGCCAAAGGCCGAGTAGAGCCCACCCTGGAGGGTGGGGAGGGGTCCCTGCCCCCTCCCTGCCTCTTCCTCTAGGGCTGTCAGGGTTCCCCTGGAGGGAAAGTGCTGTCCCAGAACCTACTTAACTTAAAGGACCCGTGATGATCAGGCAGGGGAAGGCCTGTCTCGGGACCTCTTGGCGGCACTGCGCCACACTGCCAAGGAGACCTGGGTGTCCGCGTCTGAGCGGAAAACTCAGCAACGCTCCTGCTCCCAGAGGCCGGGTTTGTCAGAGGTCATACTCCCTCTGACACGCCTCGGGAAACCCAGACGCTCATCTCAGAGCGCAGGGCAGGGCTGCCAAGCCCTAACCACCTTCCTGTTGAACGGCGGCACAGACCGTTCTGAATTCTCACACGGTACAAAGACAATGAGAATTATGGAGGCCTCCAGCGATTCAACAGCAAATTCTGGATGCACGATGAACCGTAAATCAATTTTAAGTATTTTTCCCATTATGCACACCGTCTGTCAACTGACTATTCAAGAGGCCATAATTATACCCATTTTGTATTAAACTAAATAGCTAAATGATAAGCTGGCTACACCTCCACTATGGACGGAACTGCGTCCCTCCAGAGCCAAGCTGAGCAGCACAGCTCTCAACGTAAACCACGCCCCTGAAGGCAGCAGAGGACAGCACCCAGGGGTCCGGGGGACTCACTCCTCTGACCTGACCCAGAGGGATGTCCACCTGTGACCTTCAGGTCAGACGATCCCTGAGTCACAGGACACTCTCCACCCAGGGCTCCAGGCTCTCTGTTCTGTGGCTCCAATGAAAATACCTTCCCACTCTTGTAGCAGGAACGGGAAATGCCCAAGTTGCCACTATTAGGGGGAATTCACCTTTATCAGGTTTCACATTTACTTATTTGCTAGAAAATAAAGGTCTGTGACCCAATCAGGGGCCTTCCACCAACAAGAGAGATGTCACCAAATGAAAGAACTTCAAGTAACAAGAAAAAAGAAGACGTGTTCCCACCTGTCTATAGGTGTCCTGGTGAACCTCATCATTCCTGGAATCGTAATAGTGATCAATAAAAGCAAAATATTCTTTCTGCTTTCTTTGGAGAGTGGCTGGTCTTCGGTCTACATTGGCAGGAAGGTAACCCTATGTGAGAAAAAAACACAAAAAGAATATACGGTTAAGAGTAACTCGTGGAATAAGTAAGTATATACGGTTAATGGTAACTCATGGATGGCATCACCGACTGAATGGACATGAGTTTGAGCAAACATCGGGAGACAGGGGAGTCTGGCGAGCTGCGTCCACGGGGTCGCAAAGAGTCGGACATGACTCAGTGACTGAGCAGCAACGCCGACTCACGGAACCTCTGCGAGAAGTCTTTAATCAAAGGGCTCACATCTTTTCTTTTTTAAAAAACTGCATTCTGTTTCTTCTGACCATGCTGCCCCACATTTGGGATCTTACTGATAGTTTCCCGATCAGGGATGAAGCCCGTGCCCCCTGCAGTGGAAGCACAGAGTCTTAACGACTGGACCAGGGAATTCCCAAAAGGCTCACATCTTGAAACGAGCGTGGTGCTCTGAAACGCGATACAGAGGGGAGGACAAACAAGTCTCGGGAAAAGGGACATAAGAGAAAAGCAGCGAGCTGAGCCCTCGGGTGCCGCAGCCCCGCCCGTGCTCCCCAGGGGTCTGCATGCGGGCACTGCAGCCTCCCCGGGGGTGAAGAGAGGGGCGGGCGCCCGGCGGCGGGCTGGCCGAGAGACGAAACCCCGTCTGGGCGTGCCTCGTACGGCACGGACAGGTCAGGCGTCTGCAGGCCCGACAACTATGCATGTGTGTGCTTACACGTGTGTCCACGGACACATACACGCATACAGACACGTGTGTGTCCCTGTGTCTGTGTACGCACACGTATGCGTTTTCTCCTCTCTCCAAAGACGCCTGGATCTTGGCAGCCGCAGTCCCGGTACAGACTCAGCGAGGGTCAGGCAGCGAAGGGCGGCCACGAAGAGCCCAGACAGCTGTCTCCCATTTCCCACTTCTTCAGTCAACACTACTGCCGCATCACACCCAGAACAGAAGGTTCCTGCTTCACGGAAGCAGCTCCGTGACAGGAGACAAAGGTGCACAGCTGTGTGACGACTGCCCCGTGAAGATCAGAGCTCCCCGTCACCCCGAGTCCATCCCGGTGCCCCCCTCGGCCAGGAGGAGCAGGGAGTCACTCCCTCTTCCCCAGGCACCTCGGCTGCCACCCCAGAACCGCACGGAAGTGGAATCACAGGGACCTGAGCCCGGGAGCAAGGCTGCCCTCACGCAGCGTGCTGTCTTTCTGTCTAACTGAAATGCCGCTGATTACAATGTGTGCCAGACTCTGTACCGCAAAGTGACTCAGCTACACACAGACACACATTCTTCTTTTATATTCTTTCCCACTGCGCTTTATCCCAGGAGATGGGGTACAGTTCCCTGTTCTACAGCAGGGCCTTGTTGTTTACTCATTCTAAATGTAACCGTTTGCATCTACCAACCCCCAACGCCCCGTCCTTCCCCCTCCCTCCCTCCCCCACCCTCCCCGGCAACAAGTCTGATCTCTATGTCTGTGGGTCTGTTTCTGTCTTGTAGATAAGTTCATCTGTGTCATATTTTAGACGTCAACAGATGAATGGATAAAGAAGATGTCATATATGTGTGTGTGTACGTATATATATATATATACGTACACACACACACACACACACACACATATGTGAATAATGGAATATTACTCAGCCATAAAAAAGAATGAAAGAATGCCATTTGCGGCAACACCGATGCAACTAGAGGTTATCGTACTGAAAGTGAAGTCAGAAGGAGAAAGACAGACGCCACGTGATAGACCGCTGTCTCTGGAGGTTCTTTCTGAAACCAGCAGTGGCTCCCCCCGACTTTCTCCCTGAGTGGAATTTCCAGGGTATGGTTAAACCAGTCGGTGAAGCCACTCACTCTTTGCTGATCATTTGAGTTGTTTCTAGTTTGGGGTTATTTTAAATAACGACTGCTATAAATATTCTTGTACAAGGCTTTTACGATATACACTTGATTTCTCCTGGGTAACTGGGTCATAACGTAGGTGTATGCTTAATTTTCTCAGAAACTGCAGGATCTTTTCCCAGAAGGATGATGCCGTTTTCCATACTAACTAACACGGTCTGAGAACCTTAGAGTGTTGTCCATCTCTAAACATCAGTCCTTGCCAAGGGCTTTTACTTCATTTCCCGAATGATTCACGATCCTGAGCATCTTTTCACAGACCCTCTGCCACTGCTTCTCTTCTCTGATGAAGCGTCTGTTCAAATCCTTTGCCTGTTTTTTTTAACCAGTTGCTTGTTTTCTTTACTGAGTTTCATGAGTGCTGTATACATTCGAGATGTAAGTCTTTTTGTCAAATATATGCACTCTGATTATATTCTCCTAGCCTGTGGCTAGCCTTTTTAATGTCTCAAACAACAGCAGTTTTACATGTTCATGAAGTCCAAAGGACAAAGTTTTCCTTTTATCTTTATATTTAGTGGTTCTTGTGTCCTGCCTAAGAGGGATTTTCTCCTTGCTTTTCTCCTAGACGTTCTAAAGCTCATCTGCTGTGTGTCCCTCCTCATCCCTCGGGCATCCCTTCACTGGTCACGTCCTCAGGAGGGTGGACGTGGCCCAAGCGGGGCCCGCTCACACAGCCCCCAGCAGCACCCAGCATGAGAGTCACAGTTCCAGTCCCCGGCAGGCACCTAAACTTGCAGTGAGTGATTTCACCTAAAAGTGGACAAGTGAACAAACAGCAGCGGTGCCGCCCGCTTTTTAGGGTGTTTCCACGTCCGCAGTGGACGTCGCCGTGTTTGCTGTTAAACATCTGTGCACCCTTTGCCAAACAGCACCCTGAAGAGCCTCTGGGTACCGCATCTGAGGCTCCTCCTTCAGGGTGAGTAATCCCCTTCCTTCAGGACAAGCCTTGATGGGCCAACATGCCCCACCATCCCACGAGCAGCAGTGACCGACAGGCTCGGGGAAGAAGGGGGAACCAGACGCAGGCACAAAAGCCAGGTGCAGGGCGTCTCTGCTGCTGCTTGTGAATCAAGAAGAATGTGCACAGTCTGGAGCTGTGGCAGCCATCCTGGGACCATGAGGGAGAACCGCGAGCAGCAGATCCACCATAAGGAGCTGGCTCAAGGACAGCTGCGCTCAGCCTTGAGGACGAAGTCAGCCTAAGTCCAGCCGCCCTTCTCAGCTGTGTGAGCACACACATCCCCTTTATCCCCCTTTGGGCATCAGTCAGCACCTGTCTGTATCATAAACTACACACTCACGCACATTTGTTCTAACACATTTGGATCACATCATTTAAACTCTTTAATAAACATGTATTGAAATATAACATGTGTGTGCACACATTGCCCAAATATGTGTGTGAATGATCACAAAATGAACACATCTCAGGGCACCCTGGGGACCTCCCAGTCACTAACCCTTACTCCTGACCAACTGTCAGAGGTCTTCCCTGACTCCTGACACCTGATAGGTTTTGCCTATCAGGTTTCTAAACTTCACACACACGGAATCTTTTTCTTTTCTGCCTCATTGCTTAAACTCAGCGTTACATTTGAAAAATTCATTCATTCTATAACACAAAACAGTAGTTAATTTTCACTGTAGCATAACATCGCCATGTACAAAATCCATTGTGTTAACAGACTTTTGGGTAGTGACCAGGTTTCTGCGATAAACGTTCTCATGCCTGCCTTTTACAGCACACGACATCCATTTTGTTACCTTTGACAGGTTTTGCTGAAGAATTTCCCAAGTGACTACACTCCCGTGCGAAGTACCCACTGGCCTCCATTCTTCCCAACATCGGGCACCACCACCTTTTCCTTGCAGCTGTGCTGACGGGCTCATGGAGGTATCCATCAGCTCGCAGGCCTCAGCGGCCTCTCCAGAGGCCTATGGGAGGCCGTGTGCATCCTCACCCATAGGCAGCCCTTCCCCTCCCGATTCGCAGGCGCCTGCTGCACCATCCACACAGCAGGCCAGCAGTAAACATCGCCTCCTCCTGCCCGTGGCTCTCCGCCCATTAATGACGTCTTTTGATGAACAGAAGCTCCTAACCTGAACGAAGCCCAATTTACTTTTAATGACTAGTCCTTTCCGTGGCCTTTTTAGGGAAATTTCCTCTCCAACATTCTGTACTTATGTACCTCGACCCTGGCTTCCACTGACATAATGCTTTGTTCTAACGCGGGGCTCGGCAGATGCCAGCCCACCACCCATTTCTGTAACCAGGACATCGGAGGCACGAAGCCACACCTGTTTGCCCACATGTGTGGCTGTTTGCACACGACTGAGGCAGAGCTGAGGAGTCGGAAAGCAACCATGCGACCCAAACACACGCTCGGGAACTTGCCAACCAGCCCTTCACAGAAAAAGCTTAACAGGCCCTGCCCTGTGAGCACTGGTCCCCAAGGCTACATGGCCTTCCACCGTATGAATGTCTTTATCACATATTTCTGTTTAACCTTTCCTCAATTTCTGAACATTCTGAATATTTTCAATTGTCCAGTACTCTAAAATACGTGGAGCTGAGCAATGTCTGATTTTTCCTGGAGTAAAATGTCTACAAGTGCATTGTCAGCTCAATGGGACACAGGATATATTTAAGGCTCTTGATGCTTTTTTTCCAAGTGACCCTGCCAGGAGGTGTAGCAATTTACACCCCAGCAGGCTTGTCACAGGTGTCGCCCGCCCTCCACCTTCTCTAGCAGCGAGGAGGAGCCCCCTGAAGAACAGTCGTCCTAAAACGCCTTCAATTAATTACAATCCATCAGAAAGGGGCACTTCTATTCCCAGAGCAGCGGCGGGTCCAGCTGACAGATCCCTGCGAGCCAGCAGCGGGTGGCCCCATCACTGAGGGCAGGAGCGACCACTGGTTCCACCTGCCTCCATTTTCTGGTCAAATGAGGCTCTTGTATTCCAAAGAGCAGACCGCTTCTCACACTTACACCAGCGACAAAAACCGCCACCAGCCCCCAGTGTGGACTGAAGAGGCGGGCCGCCTCCAGCGCCTTCTTACCAGCTGGTAAAGCGCCCACCTAAGTGGCTCAGACCCCGCCCCCTTCAGCCAGCATCACCTGAAACCACCCAGAGCCCATCTCCTGCCCAGCCCCCAGCCCGGCCCCGCCGAAGGCATGAAGTTACAGGTGTCGGGGTGGGGGGCAGTCACAGCTTCGGAGACCCCATCTGGAGCCCAGGCATCCACCAGGCCCGGGTGGGCCGTGCAGCCATGCCAAGCCCCTGTCACCTCCTGGACAGTGACCATGAGCCGGGTTTACTGCTTTTTCTTTGCCCTGAAGCTGCCTCAGTCCCAGGTAAGGAAAGACAGGGACAGCTCCTCGCTGGGGGTCCTGCCGCACACAAACCTGGCGGAGGGGGGGGAGGCAAAGCAAGCCCACCCGAGCCCCAGGCCTCCGAGCACCCCCACCACCGGAGCTGCTGGGGGACCAGGCCCCGCCTCCCCCCGGAAACCAGGCCGCCCGGCACCGGCACCGCCTGCTCCCGCCGGCCTGGCCCTGCCCACCTCTCAGCCCAGGATGCTCTCCCTTCCCCTGCCTGGCACCCCCAAGGCTCAGGGCCCCTCTGAGCTCCCTCCGCCCTCGGCCCCATCCCCTGCATCGTGGGCCAGCAGACCACCAGTCACAGGCCACATCCAGCCTGCAAGGAACCTCGCCAGGAACACAGCCACGCCCCCTCATCACAGGAGAGTCTCTCAGCAACACGGGCAGAGCTGGGCCGCTGCATAGCCACAAGAGGCGGTGCCGCCCCATGAAGCCACCGCCTGCGCCTCTGCGGGGCCGGCTCCCAGCCTCTGGGGACTGGGCTCCAGGCGGGGGCGCTGCGGCCCTTCCACAGGAGCACCTGCCCAGCGCCCATCCTCCTCCCAGCCCCAGGGCCGAGGGACACATCTAGGCACTGCGCCTACCCTCCTCTTCGTCAGAGCAGGCTGCGGGGCTGCCTGGTCTGCACCGCGTGCCGACGGCCCACGCCCTGCTGGAGTTGGTGCCGCCCCCTCCAAGGAGCCCGTGGACCTGAGTATAGGACCAAGACCCTGAAGGCCCCGTCCCTCCCCTCCCGCAAGCTCTGGCTCCCAGGTCGCCGCCCCAGCCACCCAGCCCGGCCCTGGGGACCCCTCCTATTTCGCCCCTGTTTTGTTCTGTTACATCAGCCCTTCTAAGATGCTGTGAAATTTACTCGCTGCATTTACTGCCAGCTCCTCTCACTGGCATGCCAGCTCCAGCACACAGAAATCATCACCCCCTCTGTTCACAAACACCCCCAGCACAGCCGATACTCCACAGATAATTGGTGGATAAAGGCATGAGGTCAACAGATCTGGGATGATACTGTCACACCCCAAGAAGGGTCCCCACCCAGGAGGCTTGGAGGTCATGTCTGAGCTAATTCATGAGAAGCAGGGGGCTCGGGGGTAAAGAATATACCTGCCAATGCAGGAGACGTGAGCTTGATCCCTGCCTTGGAAAGAGCCCCTGGAGGAGGACATGGCAACCCACTCCAGTATTCTTGCCTGGGAAATCCCATGGACAGAGGAGCCCGGCGGGCTACAGTCCATGGGGTCACGGAGTTGGACACGACTGAGCAACTGAACAGGGATGGACTGGCGTCCTCCTCTGGGCTGGGTCTGGAGATGGAGGAGCGGATGGAGGTGGAGAGGCAGAGGACAGACGCCCTGACACAGCTGACAGCTGCAGGGAGCCCTGGGCAAGCCTGAGACGGCGCAGACGCGCATGCAGCGGCCAGGTCAGGGCGCTGGGGCCTCCACGGGGGGCGCCGGCTGCGGCCGAAGGGGACAGCCTGACACAGACCACCTGCGGCGCCGCCAGAGCATTCTAACTGAACGGGAACGAGGACCCAGAAATTCTCGCCGCCCTCGAATGTTAACTAAAGAACAGAGACAGAAGTCCTGAAAAGCAAGGGCATCGAAGCCGGGACGCAGGCAATAAGCGAGCCCACACAGCCTCCGGACGCTCCCCTTCCTAAAGGAAAACACACGCAAGTTGCGGCCTCCAGATAATTAAGCAAGACGGGAAATTATGCAAATGAAATATATTCAAGTATGCAATGAATTTTAAATGACAAAACTACAGAAAATTTAATTGCTGTATTAGCATGCTATAAAAACACTAATCATAAATGTAAAACAATGCATGCATATACTTATATCAGAACTGTCCCGGTGACACAAACATCAGGTCGCTCCCTCCCCCTGGGTTCACGTGCAATCTCACCTCGATAAATGCAAAGAAGGAAACATGGTTCAAGAGCTTCACTCATCATTTCCAACCATTCTACTGACTGCCATGAATGGCAAGTGCTTACTTTTTGTTGGGTATTTCTGAAATGCTTTTTCAAAAGAGCCAAAAACGTAATTTTCTAGAGCATTAATTTTTAAATTTTTGTTTCACATTGGAGTATAGTTGATTAACAACGTCGTGTTAGTTTCAGGTTTTACAGCGAAGTGCTTCAGTTACACATATGCGTGTATCCCCCGGTCTTGTTTCAAGCTCTTTTCCCACTCAGGTTATTACAGAATATTGAGCAGGGTTCCCTGTGCCATGCAGCAGGTCCCTGTTGACTATCTATTTGAAGGAAAACAGTGTCTACAGTGTCTGATTTTTAAAGGTTTCTGCACCACGTGCATGGAATTCCGGCGTTAGATGGCATCAGTGGTGGTTTGCCGGTGAGCTCTGGGGCTAACCCATGCCCCAGACCGGCTTCCATCTTTCTTCTTTAACATGGCATCTCCTACTCATCCATTAAGCAAGCCACCGGGATTGTGGTGTGTTAACAACGGATCCTGAACACATCACACAAGTTGGTGGTCTTCCTAAACAGGACTGAGCATAAACTCGACTGAGTATAAACTGTCACCGACACCGGCCCCTCCGCTGCGGGTGAGTCAGGCCCAGCCGCGCCCTCCCAGCGCCTCCGCCCAGGGGTGCTGCCCCCAACGCCCCGTCTCCCAGCCGGCTCAGGGGTGCCCTGCCCTGTGCCACGGGGGGCCGGAGTGTCCTAGAGCAGCGGTCCCCACGCGGGAACACCCCGGGGGGATGCAGATGGCAGCAATCCCCAAGCCCCCGGGGAACCCGAGTGTGGACCCAGAATGGAGAGCCCACCCGCCCCTGCCAGGCCCGCCCCCGCCCCCTCCCCCTAGTCTGGGGCAGGCGCTCGGTGGAAACTGTGTCCCGCCCATCCCAGGTCCTGCACCTTCCAAGGGGCACGGACCACTGCTTCCGCAGGAATCTCACACGTGCATGGGACGGCACAGGGCAAACACTTGATAAACGCTTGCAGAGCAAGTGAAAAGGCAGAGAAGAGTCACAGGGAGAGCGGCGCGCGGGGAGGACAGGTGCTCTGTCTGCAGGGGCCCAGCTCCGCCCTGGCCTCAGGGGGCGCAGAAGGCAGGGGCTCCCTAAGCCACGGGGACGTGGTCGTTTCCCTTCCCTGCTTTCCCGGCGGCAGACACCGCACCGAGAGCCGGGAAGAGCTCGGGCAGGCTGAGCGAACAAGGGGAGGAGGGAGGAGCCAAGCAGCAGTTCCCCCCCACCTTCCCGGGGCGCCGGGCTTCACCCCGCAGCCCCCCACCCCCGCCCTCGCGCCTCACGGCAGACCTTCAGGAAGTGGCCCAGCCCCGGGCACCTGGGCTCCCCACCCCACCCTCCCATCTCCCATCCCCTCCCCCGCCAAGGGGTGAGCTGACCCGCCGGTTCCTGGGGAGCCTCGGTGTTGACCCTCTGCCTCCCCGGGTCACATGCCCACCCATGTCGCTCACCTGGGGAACCCCAACACGCCCTTAGAGATGGCCAGAGGAACCCCACCTTCTCCAGGAAGCCCTGGAATGCCATCCCCGCTGGTGGCCCACCTTTGGAGGGACGGGCTCTGCTCACTGTCCCCAGTGCCTTTTTTTTTTTTAACTCATCCATCAACGCAAGTCGAAGACAGCGAGAACTGCCCTAGCCACCTCTGCCCCCCTTCCTCCACCCAGCCACCTCTGCTTTCAGACCCCGAGGGTGAAGACCCCAGACACATGCCCAAAACAGTGTCGTCCCCCTCTCGCCCACTGGGGCCGCAGGTGAGGCCCACGCACCCCACGGTCTGTGGTCCCCAGATCAAATCCCGCTGCACCCGACCAGCCCCAAGGCCCCCACTGTGGTGTGCTGGAGTCCGGCTCCCCTCCGCCTCTGGACAGTTCAGTTCAGTTCAGTCGCTCAGTCGTGTCCGACTCTTTGTGACCCCACGAATCGCAGCATGCCAGGCCTCCCTGTCCATCACCAACTCCCAGAGTTTACTCAAACTCATGCCCATCGAGTCAGTGATGCCATCCAGCCATCTCATCCTCTGCCATCCCCTTCTCCTCCTGCCCCCAATCCCTCCCAGCATCAGGGTCTTTTCCAATGAGTCAACTCTTCGCATGAGGTGGCCAAAGTATTGGAGTTTC
>JADEYB020000018.1:3005645-3049962 GCA_015832495.2 Alces alces
GCGCTTTCTTCCTTATACGGACAGTCCAATCGGGTACCGGCACGGAGCCCTGGGACACTAACCTGGGACACTAACCGCTGCTGCAGCCCGCGCTTTCTTCCTTACATGGAAAGACCTGGCTTAGACGCCGGCCCTGGCTATAAAACCTCTCCCCACCCCTCATACCTCGCAGACTCCCTTTGTCTCCCGGCTCACCGGGAGTTCTGCCCAAGAGCGACCGCCCAATAAAGGCCTTCACCAACGGTCCTTAGAAGTGGCTGTTTCTTCCCGCGGCGTTTTCTAACAGAATCAAACTGGGGGTCTCCTGCATTGTAGGCAGATTCTTCACCAACTGAGCTATATGAGAACCCCATGAACAGTATGAAAAGGCGTTCTTGCGTGGCCTCTGGCAAATCAGGAGACAGAGCTGGGAGGGGAACTGTTTTCCCGGCCTCGTGATGCCGTTGAAGAGTCCTTCCGGAAGGCGGCTGTGCAGGGCCCTGCCGCCCAGACCGCGGTGAGCAATGAGGGATGGTGAAGGCTGTCTCCCAGCTCCTCTGTCTGGCAGCAAGAGGAGGAGGTGAGAGGCCAGGACGCCCCACTGCCAGGCAGCTTCTCCAAGCCTTCTGGGACTCCAAGCTTGATGACCTCTAATTGCTGCAATTAACATCATAAAAGTTGTGCAAAATAACTTTCCTGGCTGTAATTTTTGTCTATTATCTAAAGGGTTTTCCTTCAGGCAGGGAAGGAATGTGCATTTAGAGGCCTCAGAATAGGCAGAGTGACAAACCTTCCTCCAGGGGCAGAGAGCTGAACCCGGGAGAGGGGAGAGTGGGGGTGTGAAGAGGCAGCCGGACTCAGGACCCGAGGCGAGTCTTGCCCAGACTCCGTGCCTGAAAAGGTTCTGCACAGCGAGCCCATACAGGGACCCTGAAAGGTGGGGTGAGTCCACCAGACAGACAGACAGAGGGAAAGGCCTTCCTCAAGGGAGCATGTGGACCAAGGGCTGCAGGCTGGGGGCAGGGGCCCAGGTGGGGCCATGAGAGAAAGCCCTGAGGGACGAGGGTGGAGCTGACCACAGGAAGGACAGCACAGCTTTTCTTCTGCATGAGATGACCTAACCTGACTGACAGGGCTGTGATGAAACCCAAGCAGGACGGGAATCACAGGGGAGACGAGGGGTAGATACAGACTCCTGGGCCTTGAGGGGGCTCCGAGCGGTGGGTCTACCCTCCACCCGCCCCCTGTCCTGACCACAGAGCAGGGGCGCCGCTGGCCTCGCCCAGGGGCCCCCGCAAGAGGGGTTGGCCCCTCGCCTGGGGCTGCAACGTCACCAGAAAGGGATTCAGTGACCACACAAGAGGAGCTGGGCAGCTCGCTCACAGGGCCCTGAGCATCCTGAAAAAGATGAGGAGAGGGCCCCAGGGCTTCCTGACAATTCCTCTGCTCACAGACATTAAGTCCTGAAGCCACAGGCAGAAAACACACGGCGAGGCCAACAGAAGTCCAAACTCGGGCTGCCTCGCTGCATATCACAACCCGGAAAGATAAACGGTTTCAAAAGGATGAAAAAATTAAGACAGAGAAGCATTTTATTGTAGAAACTGCTACAATTAACTTCTAAGTCACTCTACGTGAGATATACCACATCCTTAAAAATGAAGTTTATTACCTGTTTTCAAACGTCCCTCCACCAAAGAGCGCTGCCCACAGCAGCGACATCCCCACGAAGGGAACCAGGACTCACACCCAGCTGCCCCTCGTGCCCACGCTGTGACCCCGTTCAGGGCCACACACACCACAAAGCGACCACACAGCGCGAGCCGCAGGTGCTCCAGGAAATGCTGCCCTCACACACTTTACAGCAGATTTCCAGGAAGCATTTTATTGACTGGAGGAAGCCGGCTGTGTCATCATCAGGAGGGAACGCAGGGCTACGCATATCCACACTAAAAAGGAATCCATCCGGCAATCTTATTTTTTTCCCCTGTTATTTGCTCTTGTGTGGCTTGATTTTGCTAGTCTGTAACTCAGTTACTTGCTCGAATCACAAAAGCAGATTCTTCTTTCCTCCTCCTGTCCTTTTTCTCTTTTTTATTATAATTTACCTCCGTGAATATACCCAATTTGTTCATACTGGGAAAAACCAGTCCTATTAAAACGGAAGTCACTTTGTCGGCAATGCCAGGAAAACAGCTCTGCCTCCCATGGTAGGTGTCCCAATTTTCCCCACCCTCCCACCTGGAAAGTTCCAGCCCCTGCCCCCCACCACCCCGCTACCAACTGCCACAGGAAACAGCCGGACCAGCCAAAGCCAGCCTTCCTGCTGGTCCTCACGGCAATCGACTAGAAAAAAATGGACACTATTAAGTGTCAAGAGTCTTGGATATCAAATTTAAAAAGACCAATAACCCAATTAAAATCAGGCCGAAGGATCTTAATAGCTATTTCTTCAAAGAGATATACAAGTGGCCAATAAGCATGTGAAATGATGCTCAAAATCATTAGCCATCAGGGAAAATGAAATCACAACAAGATGCCACTCTGTGCCCACGAGGATGACCAAAAACCTAGAAAAGAACGAGCGCATGTGTATGCACAGCCGACACACTTTGCTATACGCCCGAAACAGAGACGACATTGCAAACCAGCTTCACGCCAACAAAATTTAAAAAGAGAGAAAAGAAAAACGGGAGCCCTCCGCTGGAGGGGAAAGTAAAATGCCCCAGCGCCTTTGGAAAACAGGCTGGCAGTTCCTGAAAAAGGTCAATGGTTCCCTCCTGACTCAACAATTCCGCTCCCAGGCATACACCCACAGACATGAAAACCTGTAGGTATGTGAGTGTTCAGGGCAGTGTCACTTGGAACAGCTAAAAAGAGTAAACACTCTAAACACCAACAGATGAATGGATAAATAACATGTGGCCTGCTCACACCATGGAAGATTGTTTGGCCCAAACAAGGACTCCAGGATAGACACTCAACATGGATGAACCTTGAAAGCATTACGCTCAGTAAAAGAAGCCATTCTCAAAAGGCTACATGGTGTAAGATTCCATCATATGAAATTTCCAGAACAGGGACATCCCCCAAGACAGAAGGAGACCAGCGGGGGCCTAGGGCTGCGGGCAGGGAGTGATGCTAACAGACCCAGGGCTTTCTCTTTGAGCTCTGAAACGGACTGCAGTATGCAGCCACACAACCCGGCAAACGTACAGAAAGCCACTGCGTTAGACACGTCAACGGTGAACTGTCTGGCATGGGCGTTGTATCTCAATAGAGACATTTTCCAGAAGTCCTGGCTAAGGCATTTCTTAAAGGCTACTTATAACCCTAACTGCCTCCCAAGGCAGGCGGATCCGGGGGAGCGACCGGGTCCTTTGTTCCAGGGAACATATGATGGACCTCAGCACGCAGAGATTTGATCAGAACTGAGGAGGCTGAACAGCGCTGCAGGGGGCAAGGACGGGGCTGGCTTTGGAAGAGCCCCCGCCCCCCAGACAGCAGGGCCATGGGAGAGCGATGCGCGCCCCACCAGGGACGCCAAGGCTTCACTGCAGCAGCTAAAAACCAGACAAAGGCTGTGCAGCGCCGGGCGTGCTTGTGGTTGGAGAGGCCCGCAGAGGGACACGCGGCAGACACACCCGCCCCGAGGACGCCACGACCCAGCGACACCCACCGAGCCCTGGGCAGGCGCCCAGGGAGCCACAGGAACCCAGGCAATGCTTCCCTCTGCACCAGGCACCAGGGCTGAAGACGGTTCTGAGACGAGCTGTCACGGGGGACGGACGCCTCCAGCTCACATCCCAGCCACACTGAAAACACTTGCGCCCTCTGGGCTAGCCATTTCATTTCCGGGAATCTGTCCCAAAGAGACATTTCAGAATGCAACCAAATATTTGTGCATAAATATGGTGACCACAATGTTACTGATATGTTAACAAAAGAGACAGGATCTAAATGTCTGATAAGAGGGAACTGAGTGAATGAGAGGTACATCCGTTCGTTACTAACAGGAAATCCAGAAGTACCCCCAAGATGTTCGGGGAGAGCTCCAGTGCTCCCAAGTCTACGGCAGGGAAGAGCGCGTGCAGTCTCCTACACATCCTGTGACCAGCCCCCCTGCACCCCTCCCTGACACGGAGCCCAGTCGTCTGTTAGTCATTTCACAAGGTCTAATTACACCGTTTTCCCTTCAATACCATTGATCCGCCAGCCAGTGCCGCGTGGCATTTAATTAAAGGAAAGGCTACTGCTATTTCGTGTTAAATATCTAAACCCTTTCAAGCAAATTAGGAGCTTGAGCTTCGCTTCTTTGCTTCCCAGAAGGACTCGATGAAGACAGACCCTCGGTCTCCCACCACTTCTGCGTTAAGAAATACACATTCGCACGCAGAGCCGCGCACCCTCCGGGTCGGCGGTGTTTGCTGATAACTCCCTGGCAGTCGCTGCACTGCTTGTCAACAGGCAGAGTCTGCTAAGGGGTCAGCAAGTAACATCATTCTGATGCTACGATGGCTGAAGGTCAACAGGGCAGCCACACAACGGCCCCTGAGAGCGCCTTCTGCCTCATCTCTGCGTCTGGCTAGGACCCCGAGGTCATCACGACCTCCCCCAGTTTCTGCCCTCCTGCGCGTGCTCGGCATCTGCCACTCGAGAAACCTCCCCGGGGACCAAACACCCCCGTGAGTGCAGAGCAGAGAGGCGCCAGTGCCCAGCTCTCCCGAGGGAGCCCCTCCCTGCTGTGACCCCGAAAGCCAGCAGGCCAGCCCCTAGCTCCCACGCAGGACGGACGGACCTGGCAGACAGGAAGCTGATACAGCCCGCAGGAAGGCTGCAGACAGCCTTGTCAGAGATAAGCTCAATTAATTTTAGATAAGTGTGCAGTGTAATTACAAAGGCAAAGCAACATAATCCCACAGGCCCCTGCATGTAACTTCACGTGTAAACGCACAGAATGGGGCTGGGTGGCAACGAGAGACAGGAAGCCCCGGGGACACTCGAGAACTGACCATCTCTGCTCCCGCTGATGGGCCCGCAGCACGTGGCACAGCCAGGCTGGCATCCCTATCCCAGCGCCACCAGGGCGCCCCACCCGGGACGCCACCTGTCCTGGGGTTGCCCCCGCCGTCCCCTGGCACCCACAGAACCGCCTCCCTGGCTCCCAGCCTGCACTACCCACTTCCAGCCCGCCAAAGCCATCAGCCTGTCCTTCTCCAGGGCACGCCTCTGCTCCCACCACGAGCGGTGTGGGGTTCCAGGCCTCTCTGTGCCCACCAGGGGCTCCCCAAGGGCAGGGGCCGTGTCTTACCACAACCCTGTACCCCAACTCCTGGCATCATGGCTGCACAGACGAGGTACCTGACAATCTGAAACCCCACACCTGCCAAGGGAGATGGGCAGGAAATTAGGGCTCTGGGCAGGCCTAAGGAGCCGCAGCTGTGGGCCCATCACTTCATACATTGGAACCCAGGCTCTCCACCACATACAGGTAGGGTGGCCATACGATATACTGTCTGAAGTAGGTACTGGGGGGCGTAATTACTAATTATACCAGGACAACAGGAGTAAACCAGTGCCTGGGCCTGTGACGAACCTGTGCTCCTTGGGTGCTCTGTGTGGACCCAGGATAAGAGGCTTCCTGGGACACTGAGATCAAAGAAGAAATGCAGAAAGATACCTTCCAGACACAGAAGAAAATGTGAATGACTGTTCATTGCTATCACTTACCTACTAGAATAGTTACTACACTGTGATCTGTCATGCCATCACCATATTTTATATTTTAATATACATGTTAGTCTTCACGATTCACAAGTATTAAGTAAAGATTAACCATCAACAGTCCAGCAATAGCAGTTCCTATGTGTGGAAGGAGTAGAAGGATGAGCAAGTCATTAAGAGGCCAGTTATGAAAGGCATTAAATACCAGGAGTCTGATCTCCGTCCTGAAAGCAGCAGGGAGCTGCTAAAGCCAAGGAGAAAGCAGTGCTTCGGTTTGGCTCACCCCCTGCTAGTACACGGGACATATTAGAGGGAAGAGAGACCCAAGGAGACTAGTTGGAGGCTCCTTCAGTGATGAGTAGGAATAAGAAAGGTCTGCGCAAGGGCAGACCCATCAAAGACAGAAAGGGAAGAAGGAAGGAGGCGACACAGGAACATTCTGACGGAACAAGAACAGATAAGCTTCAGCAATAACTAGATATCAAGACACGGAGCAAAGACTTGACAATGACCCGCAAATGTGACCCTGAGGGAAAGGGATAATCACAGAGTCACAACTGTGACTTAAAGAGGAAACGGAGAGGAGGAGTCAGCCTAGCGAAGGAGAAGAGAAATGGGATGGGGATCAAGACAGCTGGGCCATCACACGTGACAAACCCATAGCAAACACCACGCTCAATGGTGAAAAGCTGAGAGCACATCCTGTAAGATCAGGAACAAAGCTGGCAAGCCCACTCTTGCCACTTCTGCTCAGGCCTAGCCACAGCAATCAGAGAAGAGAAAGAAATAAAAGGAATCCGAACTGGAAAGGAAGAAGTAACTGTCACTGTTTGCAGGTGACACAATACCATACGTAGAAAATCCTAAAGCTGCCGCCAGAAAACTACTAGAGCTCATCAATGAAGCTGCTAAAGTTCAAGGATACAAAATTAATACAGAGAAATCTGCTGTACTTCTATATGCTAAAGCAAGCTATCAGAAAGAAAAATTAAGGAAACAATCCCACTTACCGTTACCTCAAAATAAAACACCTACAAATAAACCTACCTAAGGAAGCAAAAGATTTGTACTCAGAAAGCAGCAAGACACCGATGAAATAAACGGAAGACAAAACAAACAGAAAGACACAGTGTGTTCTTGGGTTGGGAATTAACACTGTTAATATGACCACACCCAAGGCAATCTACAGATTCAATGCAATCTGTATCAAAATACCAATGACATTTTTCACAGAAGTAGATCAAATAAATTTAAAATTTCTGTGAAAACACAAAAGACCCCAAATAGCCAAAACGATCTTGAGAAAGAAGAACAAAGCTGGAGGAATCACCCTCGCTGACTTCAGACTATACTACAAAGCTACAGGAATCAAAACAGCATGGCACTGGCAGAAAAACAGACACACAGATCAATGGGACAGGATAAAGAGCCCAGCAATAACCTACAGACTTAAGAGCCAATCAATCTACGATGAAGGAGGCAAGACTATACAACGGAGAAAAGATGGTCCTTTAATAAGGGAGTCTGGGAAAACTGGACAGCTACGTGTCAAAGAACAGAATTGGAACATTCTCTAACACCACATACAAAAATAAACTCAAAAAGGATTAAAGACCTAATGTAAGAGTGAACCATAAAACTCCCAGAGGAGAAACACAGGCAGAACACTTTTTTTTACATAAATCACGGCAATATTTTTTTTGATCTGTCTCCTAAAGCAAAGAAAATGAAAGCAAAAATAAACAAATGTGACCTAATTAAACATAAAAGCTTGTGCACAGTAAAGGAAGCCACTGCCAAAGGAAAAGACACCTAGTGAACGTGAAAAAGCACTTGCAAATGACATGACTGATAAAGGACTAATGTCCGAAACAAAGAGCTCATACAACTCGACTCAGAAAATCGCCAGAAAAAAAAATAAAAAGGCCAGGGGAGTCCCTGGCAGCTCAGCGGTAAAGAACCCACTGGTCAGTGAGGGAGACGCGCGTTCTAACAAGCCCGTGCCCCACAAGGACTGGGCCGTGCCCCAGAGCTCGGGGGCTGCAAGCGCCAGGCCCATGTGCAGGACCTGCTGAGGCCCACACATCCCAGAGCCGTGCTCAGCAACCAGAGAAGCCACCGCAATGAGCAGGTCAAGCACCGCAACTAGAGAGTAGCCCCCGATCGCCACAGCTAGGGAAAGCCCCCGCAGCAACGAAGACCCAGGACAACCAAAAATAAACAAACACATACGATCACTTTCTAAACGTGGGCAGAAGACCTCCAAAGAGGAAATGCCGACGGTCAACAGGCACCTGAAAAGACGCTCAATGCTGTTGATCATCAGAGAAGCGCACATCAAAACCACAGTGAGATATCGTCTCACACCTGTCAGAACGGCCGTCACCAAAAAGAACACAAAATAAAGTATTAGCGGCGACGTGAACTTGAGGAACACACACGTTCGGTCTGGAACAAACCCTAACCACCCCTGCCCCACCGGAAGCACACTGGATGTGTGCTTATGTGACCGGGGCTGCAGGCGGAGTGTGGATGGAGCATCAGAGAATCAGTGAACGGAGAGAGAGAAACAAGGATGAAAGTGGGAAGAGGGAAAAGAGGTCTGAAAACACAGAAGAATGCTCAGCAAGGGGCGAATCAGCCCCCTCTAGCCTCTGGCTTTCTTCAGACACTCGGCTGCTGAGCGCTGGGCCTTAGTGGCCCCTCGCAGTGCCGCCCCCAGCCTGGAAGGCTGCTGGGGAAGCAGGTCCCCAAGGAGCGGCCCTGGCACCAGGCACACAGACGGTCTTCCAGGCCAGCGGGGCCTCGCTCGAGGCGGCGGAGGTGCAGGGAGGCCGGGCCGGGGCTGAGCTGGCCGCCCTGCAGCCCCCGGGCAGCCCGGGGTGCAGCTGGCAGAGCAGAGCTAAGCTCACAGGAGGCGAGAGGGATGGGCTCAGGCACAGGGCCAACAGGGGGCGGAGCGGAGCAGACACGGGGCTGGCTGGGGGTCTGGAGTCAGGAGGACACTGACCATCGGCGTTCCAGGCGCCCAGGACGGAGCAAGGTGAGTGGGTCTGGGCAGGTGCAGGGGCCTCACCGAGCCAGGCTGAGCACAAGCCCCCCAGGGCGCCAACGGGCAGAACCAAGAACTCGGACTTCACGCGATCTGGAGCGGGGCAGCCTTCAACCGGCCAGGGAGCTCCTGCCGGGCGGGCGCCCACAGGCCTGTCCCCGGAGGAGGGGGGCTCTGCGATCTGGGGAGTTCAACCAGCCAGGGAGCTCCGGCCGGGCGGGCACCCACAGGCCTGTCCCTGGAGGAGGGGGGCTCTGTGACCCAAGAGTGATGCCGTGCCCACTCACAGGCTCAACCCAGAGAGACGGAACGGTGACCTGGTCAGCGGGCACCTCCTGACCGGCTAGCGCTCCTCCTCACCCCAACAGACCCTCACCCCCCGAGGGCAGAGCCCCTCTGCACCCCCTCACAGACCACAGCAAGGGGCCAACAGGTACGTTTTCAATGTTTGGGTTTTTTTTTTTTTTACTGAGATATAATTCACATACCACAAAATTTAATGCACACACAGTGGGATTTAACAGGCTCACAGAATCGGGCAGCCATCGGTCACCACCATCTAACTCCAGAACATTCCATCGCTATCCTTGAGCAAACCCCAGAGCCAGCAGCAGGCCCCGACATGCCCCCACCCAGCCCCTGGCAACCAGCTCTCCGTCTCTATGGAGCTACCCATCCTGGGCACTCACATCACTGTGCCCTGTTACCACGGGCATCTTGCACTAAGCGGAATGCTTTCAGGCCTCACCCACACGGGAGCCGGTGTCAGAACTTCCCTCCTTGTACAGACGGACCACGTCTCATTTATCCGTTCGTCACCTGAACGACAGGTGGGCTGTTTCTACTTCGGAGGCGATGATAAATAACGCTGCTATGACAGTCTCATATAAGCTTCCGGGTGAATACAAGTTTTCAATTCCCCAGAGTACATACCACCTAGCGGGTGTACCTGCTGAGTCACAAGGCCGCTCTAAGTTACACTGAGGAACTGTCAGACTCCAACACGGATGCCCGACTTCACACCCCCACCCTCAGGGTGTCACACAGGGTTCGGGTTTCTCCACACCCTCACCAACAATTGTTAGTGTCCGTCTTTTCTATCACACCTACTGGGTGTGACAAGCACATTTTTTTGAGTGAAAGTGAAAGTCGCTCAGTCGTGTCCGACTCTTTGCGACCCCGCGGACTATACAGTCCATGGAATTCTCCAGGCCAGATACTGGAGTTGGTAGCCTTCCCCTTCTCCAGGGGATCTTCCCAACCCAGGGATCAAACCCAGGTCTCCTGCATTGCAGGCGGATTCTTTACCAGCTGAGCCACCAGGGACAATGGTTATTTCTCAAGATCTTGGGTCTAGTTTTATGCCTCCCCAGAAGGACTCTGCAAACTGTATTTCCATTGTGAACTTCACACACACACACACACACACACACACACAGGGTCACCATGCTGCCATCAGCCCTGACACAGCAAGCCCACAACGGCGGAACACTCCGCAGCGCTCCCCAGGAACAACGCCGGCGCTGGTCCGTCCAGCCCGGGGAGCACATGCATCCCTAACCTTAAGCCGAGAGGCGGGAAGGAGCCCCGCAGCGTCCTCAGCCCCGAGCTCACCCCCCACCCCGTCCACACGAGCGGCAGGAGGGCAGGCCTGTGTGTGGATGAAAGCAGAGGAGACAGAGGGTGCAGCTGTTCCCAGGCCGCCTGACTTCCTCGGGGCGTTCCCGAGAGAGGCAGCGTCAGCAGCTGGCACTCACCTGAGCTCGTCAGTCACCTGGCGGCACGCATGAGTGACAGGGGTGGCTTACAGGAGGACACAGCCGGCGGGTTCTGCAATCTGCCGCCACCCCACACAGAGGGGGCACCGCCGTCCCGACAAGGGAAGCTGCCCGGCGGCGCTCACAGGGCAGGCGGGCCGCGCCTGATGCAGCCCCTCTCTGTGTCCTTTTGGGAGGAAGTGAAAGCCCCAAAGGGCTTCAGGCCAGTCCGATCCCTCCCTTTGAGTGAGGCAGAGACAACCAACAAGTCGGGTACTGTGACCCCCAGGCCTGGCCGCCCCACCAGCCAGCCCACTGCCCAGCCTCTCCTGCTGGGGCGCGGGAGGCAGCGGGCGGCACCGGCCGGCCAGCCCAGGACAGGGGACCCGTTCTCGAGCAGAGAGGACAGAGGCTAAGGCTCCCTCAACAGCAGGCTGGGGGTGCCAACGGCACGTGGGGGCTGCCCCGGTGGGGAGCAGGATCCTGGGCCACGGGGAGAGCGGAGACGAGCCCACTGCCCCCACGTCAGCTCAGGACTCCCGAGAAAGGCTGACCCATGGACCCGGGCCGAGGTGGGGGAACTCAGGCTGGCGAAGGGCCTGGTGGTCACCCACAGCAGAGCCATGACAGAGCCACCTGCCAGGCGGATGGAGGCGGACCCGGGGGAGAGCCGGCCGACCGTCTGCCGCTGGGAGAACGCTCCGCGGCTGGAACGCGGGTCCCTTGCCTAGCGCCTTAGATGAATCACACCCACGACCGCCTCCGGAGAGCACATGCCCCTGCTCTCCTTACAGGTGAGGCCAAGGCAGGAGTCCAGCAGGGTGGGGGAGGGGGCGCACTGTCAAGGGTCCCCCTGAGGCTCCTGCCAACCACGAGAGGCTGTCAGGGTGCAGGGAGAGCCTCGTGAAGCTCTACGGTCTGGGGAGGAGGAGGCATCCCCCCTTATGGTGGGTGGAGACCCACTCGGAAAGAGGCGACAGAGCGGAACACAGCCTGCTCAGCCCTGCAGCCCGCAGCGTACGTGAGACTACTTAGAGAAACATGTCATAATGCAGTCAAAACGGGAACAATATTTATGACTATTTGCAACGGAAACAGGACACAATAAAACAGTAACGCACAGTATCAGCATAAACATCATCACACAGCTTCAGGAGAACCAACCAGAGGCCCCTGTCACCCAGGCAGAGGCGCTTAGTGTCTGCACCTGGGAGCGGGGTGGGGGAGTCTGACGCCATCCGCCTGAGTCGCAGACGGGGAGGCGGCAGCTCGGGGGTCCGCCAAGGGCTCCAGGACCCCCCAGCCTGCTCTGAAGGCAGGACCAGGCCGGAGCTGCCTTGGAGAGGAAGCACTGAAAATTCACACACCGCCTACTTGAAAGCTCACTGCAGGCAGTCACAGACCATGTATGGGCCCGCAGTGAACTCCAGGCGGTCCGCACTCACGGCCTTCCCGAGGCGGGCCTGCTTCCCCGTTCTCCCCAGTCCCCCAAGGAAAGCTCCCGCCATGGGAGCTGAGCTGCCCGGGCCGGCGGACCGCAAGCCCCCCTGGCATCCTGGGAATCCCACCACGCTGGGGTGCGGGGAGAGGGGAAAAGACTCAGAATGGAACGCGGAGGAAATGTTTGTGTCTCTTTTTTTAATTAATTAATTTTAACTAAAGGATAATTACAATACTGGGATGGCCTCCGCCATACATCAGCATGAATCGGCCACAGGCATCCATGTATCTCCTCCCACTGGAAGCCCCCTCCCCCCACCCTGTCCCTTGAGGTTTTCACAGAGCTCAGGCTTTGGGTTCCCTGCGTCATACATCCAACTCTCACTGGCGATCTGTTTTCCATATGGTAATGTGTATGCTTCAGTATTATTCTCGAAAATCATCCCACCCTCTCCCTGACAATCAAAACCTCCCACTGTGAAACCACTGACTCTTAGAGCAAGTCCACTCCCCCCACGAGCTTTCCATCCCCTCACTCTAAGACAGGACAGTCTCCCAGGAAGGACGGCCACCACGCAGATAGCTGGGGTCTCCCCCATAAATGACAGTCACCCGGGAAGGACGGCCACCGCGGGCAGAGGTCAGGGGTCCCCCGGGGGGCGACCATCACCAGGGAAGGACGGCCGCCGTGGGCAGAGGTCAGGGTCCCCCCCGGGAAGGACGGCCGCCGCGGGCAGAGGTCAGGAGTCCCCCCAAGAAGGACAGCCGCCGCGCGCAGAGGTCAGGGTCCCCCCGGGGGCGCGTGTGCACCACAGGACCCACTCCACGTTCTGCTAGTTTTCACACTTCCCGAGGAGGCATCAGAAGAGGCCCTCACAGATGTATTAATGTTTTATATAGAAACGTCCCTTCGGAACAGAACACTTTTTCATTTCAAGCCCCACTTCCCCTTCCCCGACTGAGGGGAGCCGCTTCTGAAAACACAAGGCACCAGTGAGCTTGTTCACCCTGAGTGCGGGGTCATCTGTGTATCTTGTGTGAAGGACTCCAAAGCCTTTTCTGGGAAAGACAGACATGGATGCCATCAGCAAACCCAGCAAACACGGCTCAGGTCTCAGAAGACACCAGCACCCCGCACCTCCCTGCAAGCTGCAAAATGGGGAGGGGGCGTGGGAGGAGCGGGGTGTCCAGGAACGGCAGGGTACAATGCCCTCCACCGGCAATCCCCAACGCACAGGAACATCTCTGGAAAACAGACGTGGGGGAAATGACAGATCCTATCAACCAAAGCCATCTAACACCTCAGCCTGTTAGACGTGTCTCCTACAGGCATCAGCGGATTTTCACACCCGAGGGACTGACACTCCTCCCGGACAAGCGCCCTGACTTCCGTGCCCGCACAGGACGTGCCTGTCTAGTCGCACTGCCTCCCGGAACATCTACCATCCTCCTCCATGCGGAAACCAAACCTAGAGCCACAAAACGAAACAAACCTCAGGTCGGCGCCCCCAACCCAGGGCCTCCCAAGCTGAGCAGGGGCTCTGCAACTCCAGCCCTCTAAGCTGCAAGGCCGTCCGCCCAGCTGGCCATCGGGGTCACCGGCTCCCATGGAGGCCTGGGGCCCACGAGACGCACCCTGGGTCGGACGGGCTCGCGTCGGCGGGGGAGACGGCTGCCTGGGCCTCTCCGCCAGCACCAAGCTTAGAACGGCAGGAAAGCTTTTCTTCTTGGAACGCAGCCTGAAGCGTGGCGAGGTGAGACGACATGACGTGTGGGATCTGCTCTGAAATGCTGCGGCCAGGGGGAAGGAGAAAAAGCTAGTCCGCCTGAGCCGTGATGACCGCGGGGTCTGGGACACAGCGAGCTGGCTGCGTGGCCCTGCCTTCTCCACCTCTGCGATGTCTGAAAGGCTCCATGACATGCCTGTGTCAAAGCGTGAGGGATGGTAGCACGGCCCTGCTGACCGTGATGGGTCCCGGTCGCGGCCTGGAGACCCGCATGCATCTCCCGGGCAGCGGAGCCCACCCTCTTCCGGCAAGGAGCTGCCCCCCTGAACCCCCAGGCCCCAAGAACTGCCTCCTCCGACCTCAGCATCCCACGCAGTGCGCCTGCTCACGGGCCCGAGGCTCGGGCGGGAGACCGCGTCTCCTTGGGGGGCCGAGGAAACACACACGCAGGTGGAGACGCGCTGCAAAGCCAGGGGCAGACCCCTGGTTCACCTTTACGACTGGGGCGGCGGCAGCGCCCACAGCGGGGTGCACGCCTGCTGCTGACACACACGTGTGGCAGGAGGGAGAAGCCCTGAACGCGGTCTCCCTTCCTGACCGCTCGGGGCACACTCTGCGAGTCTGCCTGGCAACAAGGCCCAGAGGCAAGATCCGTCTGTCTCGTCCCAGACAGATAGATGTCTGAAGAGCGTCGTATCTTTCAAACAGAGCTTCCTCCCTCTGAAGCGGCGCTCTGGCCCCCCCAGAACCCGTGGCCGCATCTCGGCCGCTCCCCGGCGGCTGCTGGGTACAGTGTGACCGTGGTGAGCGGCACGGTCCTCCCGGAGACGGCCCGTCCCGGGCGCGCCTGAGCCTCACTCTGAGGCCCCCGGCTTGCAACTAACACACGATCATCATTCTATCACTCTCAAATCAGAGGGCCTAATATTTTGAGCATAATGATTTTAAGGAGCTCAACAATTTCTTTGCATGCATTATTCATTTTGTGACAGAAAACTGCTATTTCACTGAGATTACTGTAAATCGCTACATGAAGAGCTAGCTTGCATGAACAATTAAATGATAGATATGATAAACTAGATTTATAAGCTTTATGTTCCTATAACATAAATTCCCTGAATGATTTAACTCCACAGAGCTAGAAAATTCTTCCCAGGCGCCAGGTTCGTGGGGCTGCAGCTCCCCCATCAGCACGGAGCAGACGCTGACGTCGGACGAGCAGGGAAAACATTCAATAAAAGGTTTAATATTACTATGGTTACCCCAGCAACACTATGAGTAATAGCCCTGTTAGGTGCTTCATTAAAATTTTTTCAACCAAATACTGCCCTTAATCTTCTCAATGGAACAAAACACGTAGCCAGGAACCCATGTAGAGGACTGGAAACGGCGTCGGGCACCTGAGCAGAGACGCCCTCCCGTCCGACGCAGAGACGGAGACAGCCCCGAGCAGCTCAGATGAGAGAGGCGGCATCGCTCCCAAAATGACTCCCTAAAAGTCCTGACACCTCAGTTCGTGCCCTTTCCTCCACGCACGCAGGCGCAGCCGCTTCAGTCGCGTCCCACTCTATGCGACCCTATAGACTGGGGCCCCCCAGGCTCCTCCGTCCAGGGGATTCTCCGGGCAAGAACACTGGAGTGGGTGGCCAGGCCCTCCTCCAGGAGATCTTCCTGACCCAGGGATTGAACCAAGTCTCCTTCCTGTGTCTCCTGCAGAGGCAGGAGGGTTCTTTGCCACGAGCGCCACCTGGGAAGCCCACGCTCTTTCCTCCACTGATGAGCAAACTGAAGCTTGCACCAGAGGGCACTCTGACGGCACCAAGAGCTGCCCGCAGGCGAGGCGGGAACCCCAGACCAGGGACGCGGGGCCCCGGGCGCCAGGCCCACACGGGGCTCTGCTGCCCAGACGGCTCCAGAGCGGAAGCCCCCAGGAATCACCTCCTGACACCAGGGGGGACCTGCAAGACCAGCTGCCCCATACCTCCTCTCCAAGAGAGGACGCCGCGCCCCCGGGACAGTCCAGCCCTGCCACGCCAGCCCCCTCTCCTGCTCTGCACTCAGGAGGCTCACTGGGGTGACGAGCCCACGACAGCGCTCAGACTGCAGCCCTGCCTCGCTGGGGCATCAACCCCCACGGCGCTGACAGGTGGGGGTGGTGGCTTCGTCACGTCTGCGACCGGGGAGGGCCTCAGACACAGACCCCACGGAGGCCCGGGTGGAACCTGAGCCCAGCAGCCCGGTCCAGCGCCGCCCCAGCCGCAGCCCCGCCCCCTCCGCAGCAGCTGTGCTGGGCTCCCGGACAGTCCACCCCGACCCCACGCCCACTGCGTCCATCCTACCTCCCCGCTCCTGTCTCAGCGCCGCCCACCCTGACGAGCCGGTGCAGCTGCTCACCACGAGGCTCGGTCCTCAGCTTCAGGACCGGGGCCGCCGCCGCCCCCACCCGGCACACGGGAGGTGCGTACGGAACGCTTGGTGTGGGGGAATCAGTGGAGGGGGACGGGGCTGCCCGGAAGCCTCGCAACTAAGCTGATAAACTTCTCAAAAGTGGGGAGGGAAATGGAGGAGGAGGCACACAGCTGGGGGTTCCTTTCTCAACAGCAGCTCGTGGGGCCTCCCAGGCCACAGCCTTGGATACGGGTCCCAGAGCGCCTCACGTTCAGTCCACACGAGGCCAGCCACCCCACCAGGCCCGCAGCGGTGCACCCCCGTCAGGACTGGACAGGACTGGACAGCCCACGGGCGCCTGGCCTGGGGTTACTGGACGCCTCCCCAAATGCTCACTGGGCATGACAGTCTGCAGACACACCTCTGTCTGACGAATGGGGGCAGCCGTCCTATCCTCGCTGACACGGGTGGGCAGCGTCAATCCCTGCTGACACACAGGGGCCGTCCCGGGGACCCAGGGAGCCGAGAGCAGCTGCTTCCTGCAGAGCACTTGTTCTCACGGGCGAATCATCTCGGAACAAGATGCAACTTCCCCCCTTTACTACCAACGAGGCGGGACCCCACTTCAGCCCAGAGAACCAGGGTGCCAGGCATGCCAGGCGCCTGGTTCACCCCTGCGTGCCCCTCTTTACCTGCTAACAGTAACCCCCTTACCCTCAAAACAAATGGTAATGATACAGCCCCTCCACAGAGAGCTTTCCAGGAGGCTCTAGGAGTCACCCACAGAATGAAGGACCCCCAGCCCCAGCCCACCTCCCAACGTGGCTGCAGCCACCGCGCGCTCCTCTATGCAGATGACAAGGGGACGTCTTCTGGCGGCTCGATGACAGGCCACGGTTAGCATGAGACAGTCGTGCAGCACAGCAGAGGGCTGGCAACCACGTGGCGTCCCAGGACGGAGGCTCACAGAGCGCCATCTGCACCAGCCACTCCCTGCCTGCTGCTGCCTTCGTCTCTGCGAGGTCGTTATCGCTACCCCCATAAAAAGGCACATAATGATAACAGCAATGGCGAACAGCGGCCGAGCGCTCCTCTGCACATGAACCCTCCCGAGAGCCGCTGCGTGAGCACTAACGCTCGGAACCAGCCAAGGAGACAGGGGTCACTACTCCCACCCAACAGAGGTGGACACGGAGGCGCAGAGGAGCCGGTGATCTTCCCCGCCCTCCCCACTGCCGCCCCCAGCAGAGCCGGCCCAGCACCTGTGCCCTGAGCCCCCACACCCCTCGGACCGTCTCACCAACAAGGACCTGAAGTGTGCAGAGGACAAGACCTTGCTCAAGTTGCAGAGCTAGGATGAAGAGGGGCATGTCTCAAAATCCAGAGACACCATGATGAACAGGCAAGGCGAAATGCATCTCCCACCAAGTGCTCCAGGTACACACAGCATCCCCTGGGCCCGACAGACGCTCAGAGAGGACAGGGACCCGGCGGTCCCAGCAACCCCAGCCCCAACTTCCTCTCCCCGCCATCTTCTCAGAAGCACGTGCCCTGCACACCACACAGCGCCCACGTCATCCAGACGCCACACCCACTGCCTAGTGCATGAACAAAGCTGTCCGGGCACCGACCTGGGCACACAGACCATCATCCATGCTGCCCACCAGCTCGGAAAGTGTTCCTGCCCACAAACCCGTTAAGTGAGTAGGAGAAAAGAAATAACAAAGACCACAGCAGAAACAAACGAAGTAAGAAACTAAAACACAACAGAGAAGATCGGTGAGGGGGTTCCTGGGTGGTCTCGTGGTTAGGATTTGGCACTTTCACCGCCATGACCTGAGACCTGAGTTCCATTCCCCAGAGGGGAACTGAGATCTTGAAACCTGCACAGTGTGACCCAAATAAGATCAGTGGAATTAGAGAGCTGGTTCTTTGAAAAGATAAAATTGATAAAGCTTTAGCCAGACTCATCCAGGAAGAAAAAAAAGGGAGAGCCCAAATAAAGTCAGAAAGGAAAGAGAGGTTAGAACTGACACCACAGAAATAAGAGGATCACAAGAGACGCTGTGAACAATCATATGACTATAAAATGGGCAACCTAGAAGAAACAGATAAATTTCAAGAAATGCACACTCTCCCAGGACTGACTTAGAAAGAAACAAAAAATATGAGGAGACAGATTACCAGGATGAAACTGAATCAATAATCATCAAACTCCCAAGAAACAACGTCCAGGACCAGAATGCTTCACAGGTGGATTCTTCCAAACATTTAAACAAGAGTTAGTGAAAACGGAAAAAGTGTTAGTCTCTCAGTCATGCCCAACTCCTTGTGACCCCAGGCAGCCCACCCGGCTCCTCTGTCCATGGAATTCTCCAGGCAAGACATACTAGAGTGGGTAGCCATTCCCTTCTCCAGGGAATCTCTCCAGTCCAAGGATGAAACCCGGGTCTCCCGCACTGCAGCCAGATTCCTCACTGTCTGAGCCACCAGAGAAGTCCACACGAATCCTTCTCAAACTGTTCCCTAAAACTGGAGAAGATACTGCTGAGCTTTTTTCGTGAGGCCAATATCACCCTGATACCAAAACCAAAGACCTCACAAAAAAAGAAAGGAAGCAAGGAAGAAAGAAAAGAAAATTACAGGCTAATATCACTGGTGAACACAGATGCAAAAGTCCTCAACAAAATACTAACCACCCAAATTCAACAATATATTAAAGGGATCACAAACATTATCAAGTGAGATTTAGCCCAGAAATACAAGGATGGTCCAATATCTGCAAGTCAATGTGATATACCACATTAACAAATTGAAAAATAAAAACCATATGATCATCTCAATAGAAAAAGCTTTTGAAAAACTTCAACAACCCCTTATAATAAAAAAATTTCAACAAAGTGGGTATAAAGAGAACATACCTCAACATAATACAAGCCACATATGAAAAACCTACAGCCAACATCACAGTCAGTGATGAAAAGTTGAAAGCATTTCCTCTAAGGTGAGAAATAAGACCAGGATGTCCACTCTTGCCACTTTCATTCAACATAGTATTAAAACTCCTAGCCACAGCAATAAGACAAGAAAAATAATAAAAGGAAAGGAATCCAAATAGGAAAGGAAGAAGTAGAACTGTCACTATTTGTAGATGGCATAACACTATATAGAAAAACCTAAGATGCTACAAAAAAACTCTTAGAACTAATAAATGAATTCATTTAAGTTGCAGGACACAAAATTAATATGCAAATATCTGTTATAGCTCTATACACTAACAAGAAATTGTAAGAGAAAGATTAAGGAAACAATCCCATTTAGAACTGCATCCAAAAAAAAAAAAAACCTAGACATAAAGCTAACCAAAGAGGTAAAAAAAAGTCCTATACTTGGAGAACTACAATATATTGATCAAATAAATTGAAGACAACACAAACAAATGGAAAGATGTAAGTGCTCACAGATTGGAAAAATCAGTGTAATTAAAACGACCATATTCCCAATCTATGATTCAATGCAATCCCTATCAAAGTACCAATGGCATTTTGCACAGAACTATAATAAATAGTATTTAAATCTGTATGGAAATACAAAAGATTACCAACAAACAAAACAATGTGGAGAAAGAACAAAGTTGGAGGTACGGTGCACCCTGATTTTAAACTACACTACATAATAGCTACAGGAATCAAAACAGTATTGCACTGGCACAAACAGAGAAACTTAGATCAACAGAACAGAAAAGAGAGCCCAGAAATAAACCCACACTTATATGGCCAATTAAACTACAATGAAGGAGGCAAGAATTACAATAGGGAAAAGACAGACTCTTCAATAAATGGTGTTGGGGAAAGTGCATAACTACATGCAAAAGAACGAAACTGTGTTACTTTCTCATAAAATATAGAAAAATAAACTCAAGATGGACAGAGAAACTGAACAGACATTTTTTCCAAAGAGAAAATGCAGATGGCCAACAGGCATATGAAAAGATGCTTATCCCCAATGACCAGGGACATGCAAATCAAAACCACAACGAGGTATCACCTGAAACCTGTTAAAATGGGTATTATCAAAAAGACAACGAATGACAAGCGCTGGCGAGGATATGGAGGACGCTCATGGCTGGTGGTGCAGTGGGGATGCAATTTGGCACAAAGTGAAGGGTCCTCAAACAATTAAAACCAGAACTAACATACAATCCAGACATTCCACTTCCGGGCATTTTCCCAAACAAAACAGAAATGCTAATTTGAAAAGATAAGTGCACCCCAGGCTCGCTGCAGCATTATTTACAACAGCCAAGATATGGAAGCAACCTAAGTGCCCATCAACAGACAAATGGATAAAGAAGACGTGGTGCATGTGTACAACGGGCGACTACTCAGCCATAAGAAAGAAGGCGATCTTGCCACTTGCAACTACATGGACAGACCTAAGGGCGTTACGCTGAGTAAAACAAGTCAGACCAAGACTTATTTCCAACGAACAAAACAAATGAACAAAACGAACACTCTAACAGAGAACAGACAGGAGGAGGCAGGAAGTGAGACAGACGATGGAGATCAGAAGATACAAACCTGCGGTTTTAAAATAGACGAGGCACCGGGTGAAATGCACCACACAGGACGTGAGTAATAAACACTGAGATGACCCCGCACGGCGACAGGCGGGAGCTAGACTGACCTCAGCGATCGTTCCGTAAAACGCGTATGTCGTTATATATGTAGTGATACAATGTTTTGTAATATATACATATATATTATAATATAACATATCAAACTGGGGTCTCCTGTATTGCAGGCAGATTCTTTACCAGCTGAGCTACATGGAAAGCCCCAAAATGAAAGTTGCTCAGTCATGTCCAACTCTTTGCAACCCCATGGGCTACACACTCCATGGAATTCTCCAGGCTAGAATACTGGAGTGGGTAGCCTTTTCCTTCACCAGGGGATCTTCCCAACCCAGGGATCAAACCCAGATGTCCCGCATTGCAGGTGGATTCTTTACCAGCTGAGCTATCAGGGAAGCCCTTTGTAATACATACAAATATCAAATCACTATGTTGTGTGCCTGGAACTAACAATGTTGGAGGTCAATGATGCTTCAATTTATAAAAAAGAAAAGACTATGACATACTTTAAAAAACACAAAGCTAAGAGGCCCGCAGTCGGATCCCTCCCTCCGGGCCCCTGGACCCAGGCTCGGGCTGACGCAGCCCAGAGAAGGGAGGCCTTCCCCTCATGAGCCCGAGCGGCTGCCTCACTCAGGCCAGAGGAACCAAACTTCTCACGGCTCCAGAGCTGCCTGCTTCTTCGAAGTACCACCAGGTCACCATCTAGAGGAGCTCAGACTTCTCTGCCCAGCTGTCACCTCCTCCTGGAGAACGTGTTCTGAGCCAGCCAGCCCAGCCCGCCGCTCCCTCCCCTGCAGGTGCAGCCTTCCCCCACCTGCTCCTGGAGCCTCATCTCCCTCGGAGCCATGTCCGCGAGGACAGGGCAGGGGCTCATGGCCTGCAGGGAAGGCCCGGGGCTCCGCGCAATGCACTGCGGGCTCAGCCGGGGCCGGGGGCTGGCAGCCGAGGCCAGCTCCCAGCGGCCAACCTCGAGAGGCCGTTAGGAGGCTGACGGCAGCCTGGCACTTGCCACGTCCCCTTCTCAGTCCGCATGCTCTGTCTACAATTCAAGGGTGCTTACAGTGAGGCCTGAGCTGAGACCTTCAAGACCAAACAACCTAGCTTCCCCAAGGACAGTCAACCGAGGTACAAGGCACGTAAGTGGTGGGACCTCCCTGTGAGTCCAGTGGTTAGGATTCCAGGCTTCCACTGCAGGGGCCTGGGATCGATCCCTGATTGGGGAATTAAGATCCCACAAGATGCAGTTGCAGCCAAGAGAGAAAAAAAAAGTCACGAAAGTGCTTTTACTTCTCCCCTGGAGAAGGGAACAGCTACCCACTCCAGTATTCTGGCCTGGAGAACCCCGTGGGCTGTATGGTCCGTGGGGTCACAGGGTCAGACACGACGGATCAACTTCCAAGTGCCTTTACGCAGAGCAAACAGGAATTCTAAATTCTGCCTCATTAGCACATACATGAAACTGAGACAGAGTGAGACTGACATGAGTGTGTGTTCACACCAACGCGACACAGCCTTAACTGAGATGAACTGTCCGCCCTCAAACCCGCCCAAGCCTCGGGGACCCCTTCTCCATTCGGCCAGGTCTCAGAGCACCCATGTGTTCTCTTCCCTCTGGGCTTCCATTCACCCTTAAACTCATCCTGGAAGAGAAACCCCAGCAAGTTTTAGCAGGAGACGAGCCCTGCGCCCTTCCCCACAACCTGCCCCCCCTGCCCCATTCTTTGCAGAGCCCAGGAGAAACAACAAAGGCACAGCATACAAGAGATGGCCTGGGGAGGTCTCTGTCCCCCGAGAAAGGGTTAACAGTAGTCATCGTTTACTTCGGGCTTCCCTGGTGGCTCAGACGGTAAAGGATCTGCCTACAATGCAGGAGACCCGGGTTCAATCCCTGGGTCAAGAAGATCCCCTGGAGAAAGGGAATGGACTCCAGTCTTCTTGCTTGGAGAATCCCATGGACAGAGGAGCCTGGCGGGCTACAGAGAGTCAGACACAACTGAGCAACTAACACTTCACTTTCACTTCACTTTGTTTCAGCAGAATAAGCATCAAACAACTTTTTTAAAGTCAATCTTTTCATAAAATATTTTATTAAAATGGACAGCCTATTTTTTTTTAACCTTTCTCATAGATTATAACAGAGACAACTTTCATCTAAACGCAGCAAGATTTCAAATAGACAAAGTGATTTCTCTGTGTGCAAGCCAACAGCTCCTTCTGCGGGCCGCCTGCAGGCCCCGGAGCACCTGTCTACAGGGGGGCCGCGACCTGCATTTCCCTCAAAAGCAGCCCCACCAGCTTCCACAACCCCAGCCTGGGGGCTGACTTGGAAAAGAAAACGGACGTCAGAAGCGCTGGCATCCCTACACACCCCGCAGTTTCCGCTGCAGACTCGACCCCATTAGCAAGGACGCACCCAGGACGCTCCAACACGGCCAAGGCCAAACGGCGCATTTCAGGAGGGTCTGCTCGTTTTCACACTTAGAATATTCCAGCAACGCAGTCTGCCCTTCACTTTACTGACTCTGCCACCATGATCGACTGCCCCTTCTCCTTCAGACGGATTGCCCAACACCGTTTTATTGGGGGTTTCCTCTAAAAGGCAATTGGAGGTTCCTGCGACACAATTTATAGGTGCATTGTTTCCATTTATTTTAATTTTATTTACAGCCTCCTGCCCAGAGCCCGCCGCGCACGGGCGGCCATAAATCAGAGATCGCAGACACACTGCCGCTTTGCCCCTGGCCCGCGCCGTGTCAGGGGGCTGCGTGAGCGCTAACCTGAATGCTAATTACTTTTTCAATCAGACCACGGGTGTGAACTCACTTGAAAAACTGCGAAAAACAAAATTTCATTATCCGCTAGCTATGAACCAGAGGACCCGGCCGTTTGGTGGGGCAGGCGCCCTGCACCCCGAGCACGGGGCCTCGATGGCAAGCGCGGCCTCGCTCTCTGCACGACCTTGAGGCGGGTCCTCACCTCTGTGCTCGCCACTATTCAGCGAAAACGGTGGACGAGGGAAGCTGCTCAGGAGGACCCGCTGGACGTCAAAGCAGAGGCCGCGTGGAGCCTCCTGGAGCCACGTGCCCCCACGCGCAGGTCGGGGCAGGCTCTGTGCCCTCGGACCGCGGCTTCACCCCCACGGGTGACGCTGGGTCACCTCCACGCCGCCTCAGTCCTCACGATGCCACACGCCCGGAGTCAGACGTCCCGCGCCCTGGCCCGGCCCGGCCCACTCCCCTGAGGCGCCCTCTTCCCCAATGAGGTCACTGCCATGCAGCCAGCGCCAAAACCCAGCAACAAGGCGGCCGACCCTAGGCCCCCGGCTTCACGGGCCCCCAAGTCCTGGCAGTGACGCTCCCTCTGAGACACCTCTCCTGCCTTATTCCTTTGCCACCCTGCTGGGTCAGCCCGACCTCCTCCCTTCCGGCCCGTTGCACCGCGGGTCCAGCCTCCCCCAGCGGCTGACCCTCTGGTGAACGTCCGGAACCGTGCAGGCAGGCCGCCCGGTAGGGGGCATGACAGCTCCCCAGGAAAGGGCTGGGTATGCCGCTCCGCTGAGGCTGGCCTGGCCCTGGCTACCCTCTGTCCTGGCGAAAGCTCTAAGAGGCACCCGGGGCTCCCGCCAGGCCCTGGCTCCCGCTGTCCATGCTGAGAACGGGCCCAGAGGGGCTGGAGACCCGAGGGCTGCTGGCGGAGCTGCAATGCTGCTCGTCTTTCGACGGCAAAGGCGGGCCTGCCCCCCGGAGCCGGGGCGGCGGGAGGAGGGTGGACAGGCGTGGGGGAGGACGCCTCTGGCCGCTCGCCGCGGCGGGCACGCCCGCCCACAGCCCCACATGTGGGGGCTCCAGTACTTTCTCCCCGTGAAGAGGCTGTGCCCCGTGTGTGCCGCCCGCTCTCTGGACCCTTCTCTGCCTGCAGGCACCGCGCCCGTGCTGTCCAGGACACGACCTGTCTCTCTGGCAACAGGCAGCACCCGGCACAGCGGGCACGGAAACTGCTCATCTGCAGGCTGTTCTAAGGCTTCATCATTTAGAAATACAATTGACTGGGCCTCCCAGATGGCTCACTGGTAAAGAACCTACCTGCAATGCAGGAGACACAGATTGAAACCCTGGGTCAGGAAGATCCTCTGGAGGAGGAAATGGCAGCCCATTCCAGTAGGCTCGCCTGGACAATCCCACGGACAGAGGAGCCTGGAAGGCTGCAGTCCTTCAGTTTTCATAACATCATTTCCGTCTGAACACATAACACTGAGTTTCAAAGCTCTGACCCCCAAACAGTAAGAGAGCCAATAGTGGAGAGAGAGGCTGGAGCCGGCCCCAGAGATCTACAGACGGACTAAGAGGCAGGAGGCCTGAGGAGGCACATAAACGCCACTGTCCCCAACGCGGTGACGAACAGCTGCATTATCACTCCCTACCTTGGGCAAACAGGCCATTGTAAATGCTTATTCTATGACTCAGCCTCTCATAAATTATGCAGGAAGATCCTCTTAACTCGGTTTTTCTCTGGCCTTGCAGATGCAGTATTAATTTGGCAGCAATGTTAAGGAGATGTATTCTCTCCATGCGAGAAAGTCAGTTCTAAGAGTTCTGTCTCTAATCAGCAGGAAAAACAGAGATGACTTCATGAAAGCCACAGAGCTGGCAAGAAAGAAGCAGAGCGGCATTCTGATGAGATCCCCACTCGCCCCGGGCCACGAGGGACGTGAGGGCCCAAAATGCTCCTGGGCTTCCTGAGTGCCTCCCGACTGAGTCTGAGTACACCGCGCACCCGGCCGGGAGGGGGGCGGGGGTTCTGTGTGGCCTGGGGCTCGGTGATCACAAGGGGAGCCCAGCCCATCAGCAGAGGCAGGGAGGCTGGAGTTGGGGCCCGGGGACACCGTACAAGGTCAGGGACCCGTCCTGCCTGGAATCCCGGTCAGTCAACTTGGTGAGAGCGTGACCTCAGGGACTCTGCCGGCCACTCCAGAGCCTCCAGCGCCTTGGCTGAAATGGGGATAATAGCAGGACCCACCATCGAGGCTGTTTCAAGCATGACATAAGATTCATGACGCACTCGGGGCCTGGCCTGCAGGTCGTGCGCCCGGATGTCAGCGGGTGTGTGTGTGTGTGTGTGAGAGGCACATTCAGAGAGATGAGCCCGTGGGGCTGAGGATGTGAGAGGCAGACAGCAGCCTGGGGACGAGGCAAGAGGGCGGGCCGAGGCCAGACCAGGCAGTGGCCTCTGACCTTCAGCCTTGAACCACGGCAGCCAATCAAAGGCTCTGAAACAGGAGCTAACACATGCAGACAGGCGCTGCCGTAAGACCACACGTGGAAGGTAGGCAGGCAGAGAGAACAACGCAAGAAGGCCAGACAGCAGCCTCGCAGAACGGCCAGGCCTACAGAGACGGTGAGACTCTGAACCGGCCCGATCGCGTGGCAGGGTCCGAGACAGGCAGCAGACCCCCAGGCTTCCCCAGGGAGCGGGCAGCCCTCACGAAGAGGATGCTCTCACAAGCAGGACGTGAGCGCCGGAGAGGGCAGCAGACCACTCCCAAGGCGCCTGGCCGCTTCATCTCGCGATCCTTCACCTTCCTTCCCAGAGAAACCACAAGGCTCCCTTTTTGGTTTTTTTTTAACCTTTATCACCTTTGTTGTTGCTCTGTGGTTGTTTACTTGTTCAGTTCTGCCCAACTCTTTGCGACCCCATGGACTGTAGCCCGCCACGCTCCTCTGTCCATGGGGTTCTCCAGGCAAGAATACTGCTGCTGCTGCTAAGTCACTTCAGTCGTGTCCGACTCTGTGTGACCCCATAGACGTCAGCCCACCAGGCTCCCCCGTCCCTGGGATTCTCCAGGCAAGAACACTGGAGTGGGTTGCCATTTCCTTCTCCAATGAGTGAAAGTGAAAAGTGAAAGTGAAGTCGCTTAGTCGTGTCCGACTCTCAGCGACCCCATGGACTGCAGCCTACCAGGCTCCTCCATCCAGGGGATTTTCCAGGCAAGAGTACTGGAGTAGGGTGCCATTGCCTTCTCCGAACACTGCAGTGGGTAGCCATTCCCTTTCTCCCGGGGATCTTCCCAAGCCAGGGATCGAACCCGCGTCTCCTGCACTGCAGGCAGACTCTTTACCATCTGAGCCACCAGGGAAGCCCAAGAATACTGGAGTGGGTGCCATTCCCTTCTCCAGGGGACCCTCCTTTATATATATTTATTAGTCTGGGGGTCCGGGAGGGAGGAATCAGGCTGAACAAGTGCTTGCCACCACCAGACTCTGAACGCAGCCGGACGAGGGTCTGCCCCACGTTTCAGGGGCACAGGAGCTCAGGGAACCCTGCCCCCAGGGCACTTGTGATCCAGTGAGGGCACAGGAGGGGTCGGCAGCGGGGTCTGCTGGGACAGATACGGGCCTGAAGACTGGGGATGGAGGGTGGTGTCAGGGGCTGGGAGCAAGAGAGGGAAAGCCTCTGTCACCAGCCGGCAGGAAGAACTGCAGGTGCTTTAGCTCCGCCCCATCTGCTCGCTTGCTGTGTGGATAAGACGGCCAGGCCCTAGTGAAGCCATGGCCAATTTCTCCGCACCAAGCGGCCTGCTGCCCCGGGGACCCCACACACTTCAGCCAGGCTGTCTCAGAGTCCTGGCTCTGCATCACATTTCAGAAGCCCACCTGAAAACCCCCAACCCACCCTCCGGCGCCACGGCCAGGCCGCACAGGCTGCTCAAGCCCAGTGTCTGCAAGCGGAAGTGATGGCCCCTCCATCTGGGCAGGACAGTCCCCTGTGCCTCCTAGAGACTCTGCTGGCAGCCAGGCTGCTCTGACTCAAAAAGGCACCTTATAAAGCACCATCTGGGGCACGCACTCCAAGTGCAGTTCCATGAGAAAGGAGAACAGGAAATTTATCTTTAAATATTTATTTATTCAGAGGGATTCCCAGGTGGCTCAATGGGTAAAGAATCTGCCTGTCATGCAGGAAAAGCAGGTTTTTGATCCCTGGGTCAGGCAGATCCCCTGGAGGAAGGCAGGGCTACCCACGCCAGTATTCTAGCCTGGAGAATCCCATTGACAGAGGAGCCTGGCAGGCTACAGTCCACAGGTTCACAGTCAGACACAACTGAAGCGGCTGAGCACATTTACTTATTTGGCTTCACCGGGTATTCACTGCGGCATGTGGGATCTAGTTCCCTGACCGGGGATCAATCCCAGGCCTCCTGCTCTGGAAGCTCTTAGCCACTGGACCACCAGGGAAAGTCCTGAGAACAGGAGATTTTAACCGGGTTCTGGTGGTCGGAGCGTCTTCAGGATGGGCGTTGGGGGTGGCGGGGATGGAGGCACATTATAGATACATGACCTCCAGCAGCAGAGAAGGCCACGGGCATGACCCTTCCTCCGCAGCCCGCTCAGGCTGCACAGGAGCGCAGGATCACGGCCCGAGCTGGCCCCGGACACCACGCGGGGGCCTTCACCGGAAGGGGGCACCAGAGGGTAAGGAGCCAGGTCCTTCCCCCGCCTCCACGAGGTCAGAGCCCACAGGCCGGGGTGTGGGCCAGGCGGGAGCGGGCATGCATGAAGGCCACGGCAGAACACAGTGCCAGCCAAACAGCACTGCTGAACCATGTACCTTATAAATAAATCACAAGAAGCATTTTAATACAATTTGCTTTCCAGGGACAAAGAACCATGTCAATCAACTCTACAACGCCGTAGAGGCAGGAGTCTATGTTGATGGCTTTCTGGCAAAAGAAGGAAAACAGGTTTTACAGTGAGCTAATCTCTCACACACACCACTAAAAAAAAATGAAAAAAAGAGGAAAAAGCTGAAGCTGATTGTGTGTTTCCATTTATTCATTCGATAATTACCTGTGCATAAACCAAGGGCCAGGAGCCATCCTGGACATGGCGGCCTCAACGTGTACAGGTTGGGCCAAAGGGGTCATTTGGGATTTTCCCAGAAGACAAAATAGGAGCTTCCCTGGTGGCTCAAATGGTAAAGAATCTGCCCGCAACGTGGGAGACCTGGCTTCGATTCCTGGGTTGGGAAGATCCCCTGGAGAAGGGAATGGCAACCCACTCCAGTACTCTTGGCTGGAGAAGTCCACGGACCGAGGGACCTGGCAGGCTACAGTCTATGGGATTGCAAAGAGCCAGACATGATTGAGCGACTATCACTTCCTTCTAGACGATGTAATGGATACTTGGAACCAGACAGCTGCCGGGCCCCAGGAAACTGCTGTCCACAGCCTCCCTGGATCCAGGAAAGAGCAGTCTTGACGTTACCTGTGTGATCACACACATGAGGGGCCCAGCAGAGGCTCTCAATAAACTTGAGCCCGTGGTAACTAACAAGACCAGGGCAAAAGAAAGTAACGGCTTTGGGCTCCTTCAACAGCAGTCCTTTGCATGGCCCACGTGCGGGCAAGCTGAGCGTCACTGAGCAGAGTGAGGGGATGGCCGAGGCCCTCTCACTCAGAAGCTGCTGGACACCCATGGAGAGATGAAAGCAGAGCAGACCCAGCGGGGTGCGGCTCGCACGTCGAGCGACGCAGGGCAACTCCTCAGAGCAGACCCGCCAGCTCAGAAATGACAGAAGCGTCTCAGGCAGGCAGCGCGCTGTTCCCTAACCCATCTCCTCAGCATGCAGGGTGCTCGAGAGCCAGCAAGCAGGTGGCCGGGGCTGAGACACGCCTGCGACATGCACGAATCTGCCGCAATGATTATCACAGTCCTCCCACCCTGAGAAAACACTGGCTACTGCTTTGACGGTCCGAGAATGCGTCCAGGCTTGACAAGCAGTGAGCACACGACAGGCCAGCGGCCTGGGTGCCCAGCCTTCCTCTCACCTCGGCGCCCCGGCACCCTGCGAGGAGTGTGTCACTGAGCCCGCGTGCAGAAGCGGGGCGGGCAGGGCCGGGACAGGGCCGCCGTCGCTGCTCCTCGCAGGACGCCAAGGGGCACGGAGGCCCAGGGGTAACCCCAGCCGCCTCCTCTGAAAGCAGCAGGAGACAGTGAAGAGCAAGTCTGGTCCTGGGACCCTCTGCAAAAGCACAGACACAGCGTCCGAAAGGACAGAAAAAAAAGGCAATAAAAAAGGTGCCAACGCTTCTCCCCCAACAGAGTGGAATACGGAAACCACTAAATAAAGAGAAACAGGGAAAACTGCGTGCGGCTTTCTGGAAGGGCTGCTTTGACCCGGGGGTCACCCTTCTTTAGCAGCAGCAGAGTTCGCGTCGAGGCTGGGAGCGTGGGTCCCGGAGCCAGACTGCCTGGCCTCAAACGCTGCTGACTCCTCCGTCGAGCTGAGTCCGCATTCAGCAGGGCCCTCTGAGCCCCAGCCTCCTGGCTGTGAAAGGGCGAACCTCCCCCCCTGCAAGTCACGGTGAGACTGAACCGCCGAGCGCTTCGTGCCCCGCACCCACTGGCCCCCACAGCGTGCCAACCGCCCGGGGACATCCACCCACCCGCCTGCACGACAGCGGCCAACGGTCGAAGCCGAGAAGGCTTCCCGCAAATACAAACACCCTCACAGGAAAAGCAGCACAGAAAGCGGACGTGGAAGCACAGACGCTGGACTTTAACAAGCAAAAAGAGACAGCATGATCATGTCTTACCAACGTCATACTCTTTGAAGTGATCCTTTTACCGCCAATAAATATTCCAAGAAATAAGGGCAAAGACGCGAGCCCCGGCACATTTAAGGCAGCATTTAGCGGGGAAGTTTTGGAAGCACAGATCTGTGACAACAGGGGGCGGCCAAGTAAACTGCATTACATCCACACGATCAAACCCTGAAGACTGTTTAATCAGGGGAGGGCCTGGGGCTTATCATTTAGTGACAAGAGAGCACCGAAGTGTCCCGTGGCCTCCACGAACTCTTGTCTTAAAAGTCTCTGCAAGGGACTTCCCTGGGTGTCCAGTGGTGAAGAATTCACCTTCCAGTGCAGGGGACTCGGGTTCGACCCCTGGTCGGGGACCTGAGACCCCACGTGCCAGAGAGCAGCTAAGCCTGCGTGTGCTAAGTGCTGAGCCCGTGTGTCACAGCAGAAGCCCGAGCCGCCGCAGCAAAGACCCAGCACAGACGAAGTAAGATTTAAAAGAAGAAAGAAGAGAAATTCCTGGTGGCAAAGCAACTTTTTTTTTTTTTTGTATTACGGATGTCCAGCAGTCAACATCAAGTTATTCAGACAGCAATTGCGTTAACCCCTCTCCGAGACTTCAAAACTTCAGTCTGCCGCAAGGAAAATGCCTCATTTTAAGCCAAGATCTAGGCAAAAGTAGTACGACCTCAGAGGTTTAGCCTGAGGCCAAGACGGAGCGCGGGGCCAGCCTGGCTCCGGTCTCCACCCCAAAGGTACCACTCCACACCCAGCCTCGTGCGTGGAGTGCCTGCCTCTCGGGCCCTCGGGCCCTCGAGCTCCAGGCGCCCCAGCCACACCCCGTCTTTCCTCCCCGGGCCCTCCCTCGCCGCGGACAGCACCCGACCCCCAGCCCGGCCACAGCCCTCACGACCCCTCCTGACGGCCCTGCCCCCATCCACCACCTCCAGCCCAACAGCAGGACCCGCTCTGCCACCTTAAAACATGCCCCACCGAGCCACAGCCTTCTCCCGCCTGCTCCGCCATTGGCCCGCTCCCCACCACCCCGGACCACTCAACTCCACCCCAGGTCCCCTCATCTCCACAGAAAAGCCTCAGTCAGACCACGGCCAGCTCTGCAGTCTTCCAACACAGCCAGGCTCCCGCCAGCCCACAGACCTCCCCAGCCGCCCTTCCAGAGCCTGACACCCCTCACGATCTGCTGGGCTCCTTCCCCTGGAGGGCTCTGTCCCCAGGCCATGCCATGAGGACTTCTCATTTTTCTGTCTACACTTTAACGTCACTTCACCTGAGTCAAGGCACCAGGGCACTCGTCACCTTGCATGTTGGTGGCACTCACCAGCAGCTTGGACCAAAAGCACCGTTAACTGATCCCAACTAAATCAAGAATTCGGGAGAAAGGGGAACCTGGAGGCAGGGGACGCTGAACTGGGACAGACTGGATCAGAGCCCCCAGCTTCAAGTGCAAAGATTCGAGAAACATGGCCAGAGGGGGATGGGGGGGGGGGGGCGGGCCAAGGACGGAGACTCTTCCAAACTAGCCAGGGGGAGGAGACACATTTAAAGAAGCAAAGTGACCCGAGAGCTTCACGGTGAAATGCAAACATCACAGGTTCAGACCCTCCCGCCTGGCTGTGTCCAGACCCACCTGCCAACTCCATCTCAGACGGGTGCACACCCAGAGAGGGGCACACACAGGTACACACCGGTGCACAAGCTCAAAGGTATGCACACCCCCACAGGCCCAGTCACGCCTTCCTGCTCCAGCCCCCGTCCAGGCCGCACTTCTCCCTCCCTGCACCCTCCACTCTCCCCTCACCAAGGTGAGGGGCCCCTCCAGCACGGTCCGGAATCCCACTAGTCTCAGGCCCCCATGAGCCCAGGAGGGCGGCTCCCCAACACTTCTTGGCCTCCTCAGTGCTCAGTACAGGCAGACATTTTCCCTCCAAAAAAGCACAAATGAATAAATCAATGAGGGAATGACTGAATGAGTGACTAAGGAAGAGAGGAAACATAGTGAGGCTAAGAAAGGGCTGGGACTGTGTTAAAAATGCCCACCCACCGAGGAGAAGTCTAGGAAGGCTGGAGCAGAAAGCCTAAGCAAGTCCAACAGAAGGAAGGTGGGGGTGCAGACTCACAGGAAAATAGCATCAGAAGGGTCCAAATAAATTACTGTGTGCCCGGGGCACTTCAATTCAAAAACACTGATGTGGATGAAGCGGGAGGGCAAAGAGCAATCAAGTCAACGGCAGCCAGCAAGCAGCACCGGCCCGTCGGGGAGCCGGAGGGGCAGGCGAGGACAGGCCGCCCGGGCCGCCGGCAGCGCTCCCCCAACGCCGGGCCCGGGCTGCGGACTGATGCTAAGGATGCCCGGAAGGCGGGCAGACTTAGATTCGGGGTGCTCCTCAGGGTCAGTCATAACAATAAATAAAAAACAAAACCAGAGCTGAAAACAACTGAAATGCCCCAGTAATAGGGGAATGGCTTAAGAAATGTGTCACAGATGAGCAAATGGCAGAAATGGGGGTACTTTAATGACCACGACACAGCCGTTAACAACTGAGCCTTCAGAGAACACGAGTGTCCTGGGCAGGACGCCGTCTATAACCAGGGAGAGTCGGGAGACGCACACAGAGGCCCACGCTTGCTCCGAGTCTCTTAAGGAAGAACACACACACACAGACACAGACATATACACACACAGACATATACACAGACACACACACACACAGATACACACATACACACACAGAAAGAGACACACACACACAGACACACAGACACAGAGATATATACACACAGAGAGATATACACACACAGAGACACACACACAGATACACACAGAGATATATACACACACACACAGACATACACACACAAACACACACAGACACACATACACACAGAAAGAGACACACACACACACAGACATATACACACACACAGAGATAAACACACACAGACATATACACACACACAGAGATAAACACACACACAGACACACAGATACACACACACACACAGACATATATACACACAGAGATATGCACATACACAGACACACACACACAAACACACAGATACACACACAGACATATACACACACAGACACACATACACACAGAAAGAGACACACACACACAGACACAGAGATATATACACACACACACAGAGACACACACAGATATACACACACACAGACACAGAGATATACACACACACACAGATACACACAGATATATATACACACACACACAGACATACACACATACACAGACACACACACACACAGATATACACACAGACACACACAGAGATATATACACAGAGACACACACACATACAGATATATACACACACACAGATACACACACACACACACACACAGACACACACACACACAGACACGCACACAGAGCATAAAGACCCTCCCCAAAAGACACACAGATAAGCTCTTTTAACCCCCTGGGGAAGGAGATCAAACCAGTCCATCCTAAAGGAAATCAGTCCTGAATACTCACTGGAAAGACTGATGCTGAAGCTCCAATACTCTGGCCACCTGATGCGAAGAGCTGACTCACTGGAAGAGGCCCTGATGCTGGGAAAGATGAAGGCAGGAGGAGAAGGGGACGACAGAGGATGAGATGGTTGGATGGCATCACCAACTCTATGGACATGAGTTTGAGCAAACTCCGGGACATAGTGAAGGACAGGGAAGCCTGGCGTGCTGCTGTCCATGGGGTCAGACAAGAGCCTGACTCTGCAAAGAGTCAGACAGAACTTAGTGAATGAACAACAACAGCGAACAACAGGATTCCACGAAACAAGGCCGTGCTCCTGCCCCTTGAACCCTCAGTGAAAGTGGGCCTCATCAGAACCCACAAAAATCCAGAGAAGACAGCCAGCCGCCCGGCTCTCCACTTGGGCTCCTCCAAGGCCCAGGCTCCAGTTCTGCCTCCAGCCTCACGTCCTGCCCCCACACGGAGACCCAGATGTCAGCCGCCCTACCCACCCAGATGTTCCCTAAGTTGCCAGCGCCCCCTCCTCGCCCAGCAGGCGCCCACCTTATCAAACACCCTGCCAGTCCCACGTCATGAAGCTGCGTGGCTCGGAGGACACACGTCCGCGTGACTCTGGCCCAAGAAGGCCCACCCTCGCCCACCCTCGCTGAAACCCTGGGGACTCATGACCTCTTCACCTGTGCTTCCACAAAACCTCATAGGTACACGTAGGAACCTAACCCTCCCAGGTTCCACTGAATTCTCTGCAACCCCGTCTCTCTCTTGCGTGCATGCGAGCTCTCTCCCTCTCTGGGGAAGCCTCTGGCCCTCTCAGACCTCACCTACTAGAAGCTCATGACAGAGGTTAATTGAATGAAATCATCAGAAACAACTTTCACTATTAATAAAAGGGTTCTTCCTCCAGCTCAGGAAAAATAGAAGAGACAATAGAAAGCTAAAATGAATATAAGAACTCTCTTTCTCTCAAGAAAAATCAGCCACGTGGGCCAAAAGCAAACGTTAAAATCTCATTTGAAAAAAACTGCAAATTAAATGCTGCCTATGAAAGATCAAAAAATGACTTTGCTAAATAGATTTTATACTTTCATATTTGGCTGAGGTAATGGGGACAGAATGTTCAAGTAGAGAAGGCCTAAATCTAGGAAAGTTTTAATGACTTCTGATAGAACTGGCACACACAAGGAAATTCACATCTTACTAATTCAATACCTATTTTACTCAGGAAATAACCACTAATAAACAGAAGAAAAGAGTGTATTTTAGTGAAGTACCTAATGGTCTGATTGAGAAAGAAGGTCATTAAAGTAAAGAGACAAGCAAATGAGGCCCAGTGACCTGCATACAGAGAGGCCTCGGGCGCTGAGCGAGGAGCGCTGCTGGAGGGATGCGCCGTGGCAGCCATGTGAGCACCATGAGGCAGCCCCGACACGATGGAGTCTATCAACAGAGGAGGAGACATCCTGCGCTGGGGAGCCAGACAGCAGAAACACACAACAGCGAGGGCCAAAAAAGCACAAAATGGCTTGGAAGGAGCCAAAGCGAGAAAAAACAAATGCTAACTAAAGAGTATGCTGAAAGAGGCAAATTTAAGTTTACAAGGATTAGGGAACATTTTCCTGTAAACTGATGGCTGTTTCTAAATTTAACACTTTCCTGTAAACTGATGGTTGTTCCTAAATTTAACAGCAGTAGATAATGAAACAAGGATCAAGAAATCCACCCAGAGAAGTGAGCGAGCTGGCGGCATCTTTACAACACTGGTAGCCTTCCTGTCCTCACCAGCACCCACTGAAAGCTGGAGTCTCAAAGGCAAGCACGACACAGCGCTTCCGGCAGGCCGAGGGCAGAAGCCCAGCAGGGCAGCCCAGCAGAGTGGAGCTGGCTCAGCGGCCAGCAGGGAGGCCCACGGAGGCAGATGGGGGCCAAGCGTCCAACAGAGCAACCACGTGTGGGGCCTCCCAGAGCCAAGCAGCCCACATGCCTCCTGGGGGCCTCCCAGGATTCCCGGGACTCTGAACATTGCGGGTCTGCTTCCCACCCCCAGTCAACCCCAAACAGCCTCATCAGGCTTGAGCCTGCTGCAACCACAGAGTGTGCAGAGAAGAAAGGGCCGGTGCCCCGGAGTGGGGGGCGAGGAGCCCGAGCTCCTTTCAGACCCACAAATGCGCAGGGAGTTCCAAACAGCTGGGGTTCAAAGCACGGTTAATTCGCCTGCAGCTGCATCTCAGAGTGTCACCCCCACGTGGCAGCCTGCAGCCCTCCAGCGGGATTATCATAGAGCAACAAAAGCCAGACAGGCCTCCCCCCCCAACACGCAGTTCTCATCATTCCTTTCCCAGACCCCCATCCCCACGGCCCCCGACTGCCCAGCTCCGTGTCCTAGCCTTTCAAGCTTCGGCTGTCCTCTGCCCGACCCCTGGAGTTCATGGATGAGGGGGGAGACTGAGACCAAGGATGGAGGCAGTGACTAGGCGGCCTGACGGGGGCAGAGGCAGGCGGAGAACCCACGATCTCAGCACCTCTGCTCCATCCCACTGCACCACTGCCGGCAGCCTCCCAACCCAACTCCTCCTTCTGACCGGCCAGACCTCCCGACTGGCCCCAGGCACCCCAGGCCCTTCCTACCACGGTCGTCCCTGCCCTGAGGCAGCTCAGCATGAGGACCAGCGCCCTCAGAGGCCCGGGCTCCGCGCGCTGGCTCTTCTGGCGTGGCTCCCGCAGGTGCTGTTGGCTATCAGGGCTCAGCTCTGCGCCCTGACCTTCCTCCGTGCTCTGACCGCGCTGGTCCCCCGCCAGGCACGCCTACAGGGCCAGCTCTAGGTGGGCAGCAGGGAGGGGACCACACAGCGTTGCCACTTCACCAGGTCCGGCTGCTCACACCCTAACCCGGCCTCGTTCATGAGCCCGATGCCGATGGTACGAAGTAGAAAGCGTCTGACCTACCGGACTTTCCAGGCGGTAACTGAACCTGTAACTGACGGACGTCTAACCGGAAGGCACGCCTGAAGAGGGCCGACCCAGAGAGGGAAGACCTGGCCCCTCGCTGGATTTCACAGGTGAGGATCCCCAACCACGTAGCTGCTGCTAAACCGAACATCAACCACCTCCTGAGGACCAGACTCCTGACAATTCTTTTGCTTTAAGGACATTTTTGATTGAGGTATAACTGGTATATTACAGCACAGTTTCATGATTCAATACCTGTATGTGAAACGGTCACCACCATAAGCCTCATTAACATCCACCACCAAACAGTCACAAAATTGGTTTTTCTTATGATGAGGATGTCTAGGGTTCCTTAGCCACTTTCAAATATGCGATATCTGAAATGTATTTTATATCTGGACTGTTTTATATTTTGACTCCCTTCCCCCGTTCCATCCCCCACCCCCCACCTCTGGAAACCACAGGTCTATTGCTTGTTTTTGGTTTAGATTCCACAAATAAGTGAGATTGTGTGGTATTTGTCTTCCTCTGACTTATTTCATTACCATAATGCCCTCAAGGTCCAGCCATTTGCTGCAAATGGCAACACTTCATTCTTTTTATGGCTGAATAATATCCCTCTGTGTGAGTCTGACATCTTTATCCCCTGGTCCACTGATGGACACCTAGGTTATTTCCACGTCTTGGTTTATTGTAAACAAGGCCGCAATGGACATGGGCATACACATTTCTTTTTGAGTTAATGTTTTGTTTCCTTTGGATAAACGTCCGCAGGTGGCACTGCTGGGTCACAGGGACGTTCGGCTTCCATTAAGGGCACTCCAGGCGGGGCACAGCCTGGAGCTGTCTGCACAACACTGCCCCAGCCCCACTGGCCTGAGCGCGTGAAACGGTTAACTGCGGACTTCCCTGGCAGTTCAGCGGGTAACCGTCTGCCTGCCAACGCAGGAGACACAGGTTCAGTTCCCGGTCCGGGAAGATCCCACACGCCGTGAGCCTGTGCTCTAGAGCCTGGGAGCCCCAACCACTAGCCCACGTGTTGCAGCTACGGAAGCCCCCGTGCCCCCCAGCAAGAGACGCCACCGCGGTGAGGCGCCCACCACCACGGCCAGGAAAGCCCAGGCGCAGCAGCCAAGACCCAGCACGGCTGTGGCAGACAGACGGACTCAGGAGACACTCAACGCAGACTGACTGTGTGTATACGTGAGCTTCACCCCAACTTTTCAAAAAAGAGTATTTTACTCACTGGAATGGTGGACGACTTACATGCCACGCTGACACTCGTGAATGAGACGATGACCACATGTGTGCTAGGTATCGCCTATTCTCAGGCTCTGCATCGTGTATGAAGTGAGAGAAGGGGCACGTGAGAGCAATGTGCGTCCACCTGTAATTCACAAAGAGCAGGGGGCAGGGGCGACATATACACACAGCTACACACAGTCACTTGAATTCACACAGAGCACCTCTGAAAGGAGGTAAGAACCAGGAAGGGAGCTGCTGGCAGGAGATTTATTTGTCATTATGCAAGCCCTTAGGGACCGTGTGAATGTTTTAACATTGCATGATGTAGCTTTTTCAATTAAAAAAAAAAACTAGTAAACAAAGAATATGAGTGAAATCACCAATTTCCAAACTTTAAGTGCTCTCACCCCTCACCCTCCCGCAGAATCTCAAAGAACAACGTTTCTGTTCTTGGATTTAGAGTACATATTTTGAAAGCTATAGTTTTGATTAAGCATATAAATTAGGTGTTGATTTAGACAGATATACAGTTTTAATAACAATTTTAAATAAAGATCATTTTCAAAACATTATACAGCCATTAAAAATGACGGTTATGAAGATGCAGCAACATGAGAAAGGCGTATGACGTGATAATAGCTGAATGGGAAATGCGAGTGTCTGCATCCGCGCTGCCTGAGTGCAGAGGCATAGGGGCCCCGCGGGGGGCAGGCCATCACAGGAATCAGCACCAGAGCCGGGTGAGCCTGACACACTGCCCAGACCCCTCTCACAGGACCACCTCTCACAGCCAGAGGCAGGCGAGCACCATCTAGACCCACATCACTGCCGACAAAGGTCCGTCTAGCCAAAGCTACGGTTCTTCCTGTAGTCGTGTACAGATGTGAGAGTTGGACCACAGAGAAGGCTGAGTGCAGAAGAATTGATGCTTTTGAACTGTGGTGTTGGAGAAGACTCTTGAGAGTCCCTTGGACTGCAAGGAGATCCAACCAGTCCCTCCTAAAGGAGATCAGTCCTGAATATTCATTGGAAGGACTGATGCTGAAGCTGAAATGAAACTCCAATACTTCGGCCACCTGACATCACGAGCCGGCTCACCGGAAAAGACCCTGATGCTGGGAAAGATCAAAGACAAGAGGAGAAGGGGACGACAGAGGATGAGATGGTTGAATGGCATCACTGACTCAGTGGACATGAGTCTGAGCAAACTCGGGACCCAGAAGGACTGAGAAGCCTGGTGCGCTGTAGTCCCCGGGGTCGCAAAGAGTCGGACACGACTTAGCGGCTGAAGAGCAACAAGAGGTGGAGACACTAACCCTGAAAGAAGTGTAGGGGAGAGAACGGCCCGGATCATCCTGCCAGTGGCCCGATCTGGCCCTGACGCCCAGACTCCTCTGGCCCGAGAGGCGGGACCCGGGGGCAGGGTGACCGACAGTCACGGCCACTGACTTTTCTAGGTGCTTATTCCTACTTCTAGAACCTAAAACAACACACCCGCTAAAACGCAGCTTTAAAAAGACATCCTCAACTAATTTTTTCAGACTGTCTTATGCTAACAAAAAGGACATCTCATTTCTTAAGCACTTTAAGCCAACCTGAACTTTCTCCCTTTCGGACCAATTTGAGCATCGTCTGAGCTCTCACTAGAAAGCCTTCAGTCTGTGTTAATATCTCAGGAGCTGGCATAAAACCAGAACCAGAGACTCGCCCGGCAGTACTTCATGCCTCAGGACAGACTCAGAATAGAGACGGCTGTCTTCACTTCCCGACACCAAGGCCAGCGCTTCCGCAGTCCTCTGACACCTTCCTGTGTCCTCCCCACACTGAGGCCGGCCTGCGTGACCCCTCATCTCCCCGCCCTGCACCTCTGCGCATCAGGAACCTCCTCGGTTCCCCACCTGGGTCACCTGCGATCACCCGCAGCACGTCTCTAAGCGCCCGTTCCAGGCCCGGGACAGTGACAGCGGCATGCGTGCCTGCCTCAGGCCAGCCCTCCTCCTCCTCCGAGTCTCAGCTTCTCCCTGCAAACAGGGTGCTCTTCTGACTGCTCAGGGTCGGCAGGGAACCCAGGAGATGACCTGTGTGAAGAGAGGCCTCCTCCCTGCGGAAGGCCGGGTGGCGCCTCGCGGTGACCAAGCAGGGTGACATCCCGTCGAGCGGAACCGCTGCCGCAGACCGCGCAGGGGCAGGGCCCTCAGAAAGGGCCTAGGGGCTCCCCGCTCCTTCTGCTGCGGGGGACAGTAGGAAGGCGCCGTCTGTGAACCTCAGCAGGTACAGAATCTGCCTCCAGGGCCTGGACCGTGGACCTCTCGGCCACCAGGACTTCGAGAAATGAATGTAGCAGCCACCCAGCCAGAGCGGTTCTGTCCCGGCAGCCCAAGCAGACTGAGACTGCATTGTTGTCTTTAGTCGCTCAGTCCAACTCTTGCGACCCCATGGACTGTAGCCCACCAGGCTCCTCAATCCATGGGATTCTCCAGGCAAGAATATTGGAGTGGGTTGCCATTTCCTCCTACAGGGGATCTTCCCAACCCAGGGATCGAACTCGAGTCTCCTGCACTGCAGGCGGATTCTTTATCACTGAGCCGCCTAGGAAGCCAAGACAACGGTACCGTCACACCAATAAAGCCTCCATCCTTTCTGATCATCACGATGATCAGTGAAGGGGCCCATGGGCCTGGGACTGGGCAGGTCAGAGTCCTCAACACAGGCGTGGAAGAGCACGCCCCACGGGCAGGTGACCGCCGTTTCAGATGGCATCTATGCACATTTGCACCCCATCAACTCATGGGCCTGCAGAGTGAAGCTTTCAAATGCACGTGCGGTTGAGCCAAGCAGGTGACCACAGCACCCGGGCCCCGTCGAGTGAAAAGCAAACCACCTCCTGCTCCGGATCACGGAGTGGACGGGACTCCCCGTCCGGGCGGCTCTCGCTCCTGCGCTCGGCCCCGTCTGGTTCTGCAGACGTCTGCTCTGGTCACCTGCGTCAGTTTGCAGTTTCCTGACCTGCCACCACTCGAGTCCCACTGCTCATCAGTTCCCACCTGCTGTTCCGCCACACGGGCCCCCACCATGTCCAGCCTCTCCGGCCCCACGGCCCCTACAATGTGACGCTGTGTTCCCTGCGGTGAAGAGGTGACAGCTCCAGCCTGTCGACAATCACAGCGGGCCTGGGAGTGAGAAAGTCAAAACAGCACCCACCTCTCTTCTCCTCCACTTTCGTGCTTCTCACCTTTAACAGGGCAACTTCCCTTCCTGCCTGTGAGCACCAACCAGACGGACAGGACAAGAAGGGAACCAAACAAGGGAGAGTGGCGGGCTCAGGCCCCAGGATCTCCCCAGGAAGGAGGGTAACCAACCACTCCAGAAAGAAGCGCAGAGAGAGAAGGGCCTGTGTCTGGAAACACAGACAAAAGGGACTCAGGAGGGTGTGGACAGTCATTGTTCTCCTGCCTCTCTGAGCTCCTTCTCAGGGATTCCATGTATTTCTATGAACCTGACAGAGCAAGCACTCAGTCAAATCCAGTGATCACCACCATCTCACCATCCCCATCATCCCCATCACCATCACCACCATCACCACCACAACCACCACCAAAGCAACCACTGCCACCATTCCAAAGCCCCCGATTTCATTCTAAAGAAGTCAGACAATCCCGCTGCTGTGTTGCCCACATCCTTCCACACCCACGGTGAATTTCAATCACTCCCAATCTCTTTGCTTTTCCCTTCTTCAGGAAATCCTCTTTGTTCTAGCTTCATCTGGCAAGTTTACAGGATGGGAACTTCCAGAGGGCACCAAATAGGATCTGTGGTCACAGAACCTACCAGCCCCCTAGTAAAACACACAGCCCAAGTGTCCAGGCCAGGGACACTTGGGGAGAAGCAAAACATCCTATCTGCTCGGCAACTGCCACAAGGAAAGCCCCAGGAGGAAGCTGGACTCCAGCCTTCACACAACCAAGCCCAATTCCACAACCACCTGCTCCAAGTCTGGCCAACCAAGGGCTGCCCACACCAGACCCAGGTGACCTGTCATCTCTCCCCACTCGGGCACCCGTCATCCTCATCCTCGGGTGATGGGTAACAATTCACCACACCACCAAAGCCCCAGGAGGTCAAAGGACATAACCACACTCTTCTAAGTTAACACATCTGTACATCCTTTTCTAGCCTGATTTTGTGCTCAGCTCAGCTCCATACATCAGTTTGAAAGAATGGTGGCCATCCTTAATCTTTTTTTATTAATAGGTTCCAAGAATCTTAAATTATCTTAAAACAAAAATGTTACTTTCCTTGCAGTTTCCAGGACTAAACACCTTTGTGTCCTTTGTGGTCCTCTGGAGTCGCAGCTACATTTTGTGGGAAAAACAGGACATCGGAGGGTTCATTCTAAATGCCGTGTCTTTGACTTTAAAAATTCAAGGTTCATTTATTCCCTTCACACCCAAGACTGTGTATACAGCTGAAAGCAATTCAGCCATTTTCTGGGTCTCCACTGTGTGGTGGGGACGCCGATGGACACCAGCCGCGCGTTAAGAGCTGCAGTTTGTAAGAAAGGCAGTCCCCGACCGCAAGGAGCCGGAAACCCGGCGAGGAGCCTGAGAGGCCAACTCAGCCGGCTGTCAGCCCACACCCAGCCCCCGCTTCCCTGTGACCGGAACCCCACTCCAAAGTGCCGGCAGCCAGCCCAGGGGATCCCCACTTCTCCGTGCCGCAGCTCGGGGGTGGGGAAGGGGGCAGCGGGGCACGAGGCCCAGCTCTGCTCACACTGCCTCCGGAGGAGCCAGATGCCCTGTGACTGCCCTCTGCCTCGAGCAGGGCCACGACGCCACCTTGTGGCCACGAGCTCAGATCCCTGATGAAAGCCATGCCCACCGCTCCTCTCCTCCAGACAGCCCACTGGGAAGAAGCAGCCCCATCAGTCTAAGAGCCTAGGAGCCCTGAGTCTGCTTTTCTGATGCCTTCAGCCAGAAGAAGGGCTTCCCGGGCGGCTGGGTGGTAAAGAATCCACCCGCGGTGCAGAAGACTCGGGTTCAGTCCCTGGGTCGGGAAGATCCCCGGGGGAGGGAATGGCCACCCACTCCAGGGTTCTTGCCTGGAGAATCCCGTGCACAGAGGAGCCTGGGGGAGGGCTACAGTCCATTACAAGGAGTCGGACACGGCTGAGCGACTTTCACACTTCACCCAAAACAAATCCTACGCGGTCCGCCCCTCAGCTGGGGAACCAGCGGGGACCCCACCAGGACCTCCCGAGCCTGCGCCGTGTCCTGTCCCGTCACTGGGCGTGAGTCACAGCGCGGCCCGCGAGGAGCTCCCAGGCCAGGGGTGGACGCGGGCACCACCCTGACAGCGCAGTCGGGCTCACGGGCTGCAGGGCAGGGCGCGGCCCCGCACGCTCTGCCCCTTCCCCGCTCTCATCCCTCAGACAGAGAACGACACCACAGTCTCACCATCCTTCAAACGGTTACTCCGTGTCCTAATCGACACAGGAAATCGTTAGAGAAGAAAGACAAACACGTAACAGATTGGATTTTCAAACGGCTCTTTTAAACATTTTTTAACATTTGCTTTTAAGATTACATGTAGGAAATCATCCTCCATGAGGAAGTTGTCGGGAAGATCCTTCAGTGGGTTCCTAATTACACCGAAGACTTGCTCCACCCGACACATGAAACGCAACGCTTGACTTCGGCCAGATCACACTCATTCTGGTCTACCTCAGGCTGAGGGACCCTGCACGTGGCTCAGGTACCACAGCTGGTAGTGCAAACAGCACCCAAAAAATGAAGACGCTGCTGGCGGCGATGCATGAAGCCAGAGCGACGCGTCCTCTGCGTTCTCACGCTCCCGTCCCGGAGCCCAGGAGACCAGGCGAGCTCGGGGAGCCCCTTCTGCTGGGGGCTCCGAGGGGCGGAAAATCAATCATAGGAAAGGAACACAAGAAGGAAACACACTGTCATGTATCCAGACCGAGCACGCGGGAGCAACTGTGCATTTCTGGGTTTTATTATCTTTCCCACGTCTCTCGATTTCAACAACATCCCACGAACAATCATCATGGAAGCCCGACAATGGACAGTGACCACGTGGGGGGCAGGGAGGGGGGCACGCAGAGCCCCGTCCTCCTGGGGACTTGGGCATCAGTGACACGGGCTAGGGGGGCACGCAGAGCCCCGTCCTCCGGGGGGACTCGGGCATCAATGACACGGGCTAGGGGGGCACAAAGAACCCCGTCCTCCAGGGGACTCAGGCATCAGTGACACGGGCTAGGGGGGCACACAGAGCCCCGTCCTCCAGGGGACTCGGGCATCAGTGACACGGGCTA